>JARQOC010000004.1:611001887-611120720 GCA_033576535.1 Allobates femoralis | reverse complement strand
GCATGCACGAGCCCTTCAACCCTCCCCAGATCCCACTGTTGAGACACTGGCTACAGAGTAGACCAGTGCTCCATCTGTACAGGATCTACTGAGGGCCCTGTATTTTTCCTAGGGCTTATTGTTTAAAGGTCGTGCTCTGGCCACTGTCGCTTTCTCGCAAAAGTGGTTTCTTTCTTCCACCTGAATGAGGACTCCTCTCTCCCTTCACTTAGCCCGGCACCGGTACACCGTGTGGACAGTTTTCTGCACACACTGGATCTAGTTACAGCTCTTGGATTTAAGTCTTGGGACGACACACTCCATGAAGTGTGATCCTCTTTTCATTTTCTCGGTAGGTCACCAGAAGGGGATGGCGGCAGCCAAAGCCACTGCCAGATGCATTAAGTCAGCCATCCTGGAGGCATACTGATTAGGGAACATGCCCATCCCGGTTACGGTGCTGGCACACATGTCACGCATGCTAGAAGCATCCTAGGCCATTCCACACTAGTCATCCGCTGGGCAGGTGTGCAAACACAGCCTACTGGTATAGGCCGTACAATGTTGCGAGTCATCATCGACAGACGCGTGTCTGGGTAGTCGTATCTTGCAAGCGTTAATAACTCATCTCTAAGGGTACCTTTACACGCGGCTACATTTCTTGGGTGGCTACAGGTAACTTACTGGTTGCAGTGAAATCATGGAGACAAGGTTCTATCTTGTTGCTGTGTACAAATGGAATAATCTCTCCATGATTTCACTGCAACCAGTAAGTTACCTGTAGCCACCCAAGAAATGTAGCCGCGTGTAAAGGTACCCTAAGGGTACCTTTACACGCCGCTACTGGCGGGTGGCTACAACCGGATACATGCGAGAAATGTATCTTGCACCGGCAATTCACCCCGTGGTAGCGGCGTGTGAAGACGGTTGTAGCCACCCGGCAGTAGCGGCACCTGTTTCAGAGCACTGCCCTGGCTACCCAGGCGATTGTAGCGACCTGTATCGGCGTGTAAAGAAGCAACAGAAGGGATGTCTGGACACCAGCCTATGTACCTGGTATGTAGCTGGGGCGTGACACAGGCTCCGGGTTACCGCGCCCCATCAGCGATCATTGGAGGAAGCTCCTGCATTACGATTGGTAGTCGCTGCATAGGGAGGCATATGTAAGGAGCTGACCAGTCACACCACACAATTGCTCAAGCGTCATGTATTAAACAGCCTCCTGCGATGCCTGCCCAATCATGATGTACTTGCTTTGTCCTATCAGCGTACGGACGTCTCGTAATCCACAATTGTGGCACGCCTATGTGTTGTCCCTGCTGCACCAGGTCCGCCCATATTAGCTTGTTGTAGCGGTGTGTAAATGAGGTAAGGTGCTCGGCAGAAGGTAACTTGAGACACCCGGCGGTGTATCTAGAGATAGATGTAACCTACTGTAGCGCACCTTGTTGCGGCGTGTAAAAGTGGTGCGGGTACCGTTTGCAACCGTTTGTGCGTGCTCGTGCACGTGAAGTAGCTGGTTGAAGCCACCATCCAGTAGCGGCGTGTATAGGTACCATAAGATGTATGCCTTGCAATGCTATAATCTTTGTTCTGTGTATTTTCTGTTTACCCACCCAGGGACTGCTTTAGGACGTCCCATGGTCCTGTGTCCCCCAATGAGGCGTATAAGAAAAGGGGATTTTTGTGTACTCATCGTAAAATCCTTTTCACTTAGCCTCTAATTGGGGGACACAGCGCCCTCCCTGTTGCCTGTTTTGGGCTGTTTCGTGTTCTTTATGATTCCTGAGTTCTCTAATGGTTGCCTTCTTACAGGCCTATGTTTTTTCTCTCCTAATGCTTTGGTCACTGAACTGGATTGGCCTGTGCCAGCCAGGGGGTGTATGTTGCAGGGGAGGAGTTACTCTGCTTTTTTCCAGATTCTACTTAGTGTCGCTGCCTAGTGGACAACACCTATGGTCTTGTGTCCCCCAATTAGAGGCTTAGAGAAAAGGATTTTACGGTGAGTACACAAAAATCGCCTTTTCTGCAGGCTTCATTATCAACCAGTCTTCCTGGGCACCTCTTGTGCTGTCACGTGAGGTTGTGTGACTAGACATCATGTGAAATTAAGTGGGGCTTAGTATTCGTGGGAAGTGCCCAGAATGTCAGGCAGAAAACATTAGACTCCGAAGTCAAGACTGGACACTGCATCATGAATCTTTTTGCTAAACTCTTAAGTGTGACTAAACTGGATTTGTACTAACTGCAATGAAGAGAAAAATCAGCTCCGCACTGTTCTCAATGTCTGCTTTTGTTATTATTTAGTATACAGGATGTAAGATTCAGGCAATTAAACATTGTACTCATATGATGTCCCCAAGTCATAAGTGTCGTTTATTGTACATCATGCATAGTAGTCAGCAAATATCATAAGTACATAATCATCAAAAGATTACTATCATGGTTTTGCTGCATCACTGTCCAAATACTGCATATATTTGTATTCAGCTTTCTGTTTCAGGTGGCTGTCATGTGGGTTTTGCTATCCGAGGGCATATGCGGATTTCCCCAAGGAAGTGGGGGGGGGGGGGGTGAGAGGTGTTAATAGTCCATAAGAAGTAATGATTTTTTTTTTTTATTTAACAGCTTTCAGCTTAATCTTGAGCCATGGTGACTTGGTGAATGAATGCTCTGTAGAAAGATGAATCTTGTACAAGCATAAATAGTTCCACCAGGAACTTCTCCAAGCCTAGATAGATCCACGAGGATTTTCTCCAAACCTAGATAGGTCCACCTGGGTCTTGTTTGTGTCTAGATAGGTCCACAAGTGTCTTCTCCAAGCTTAGATAGGTTTACCAGGGTCTTCTCCAAACCTAAATAGGTACACAAAGGTCTTCTTCACGCCTAGATAGGTCCACCTGTGTCTTCTCTAAGCCAAGATAGGTCCACCACGGTCTTCTCCAAGTCTAGCTAGGTCCACCATGATCTTATTCGCTGTTATCTTGATAGCATCAAGTCATCAGTTTGCTGGTCTCCCTCTTCGCCTTGTTTCTTCTATTCTTCCTACAATGATGTCCTTCTCCAGTGATTGTGACTCACCGTGGCCGGGACTCCGGTTTAGACAGGCGATGCTTCCTTCCTCCTTGTCACGGGTGGACGGCGCCTGCCGGTAGTGGGGCCCGGTGTAGTGCAGATCAAAAGGGTTGAAGACGTCTTGGTGGAACAGATTAAAGGGGTTTTTAATTTATTCGTGACGCCACCTATGAGTAGTTTCGGTAAGGACTACCGACGCTGCGGAGCCCCCGGGGGATGGATAGCAGCAAGATGGAACGCTCCCCACAGGCAGAGCGGTGATCCCCGGAGGCTGGAGCTGCTTAAGATGTTGTGCGGCAGCTGCGGTTACCTTGCAGTGCGGACGGACAGTTCATAAGGAAGCACAGACACAGAAAGTCTCTATAACGGGTCTTTACTGTAACCAGCAGGCAGTACATGGTATACAGTTTACAGGTAGTGGACCAGGTGGACTCAGCAGTGATGGTGTCCCTTAGAAATCCGCAGTGTTCCTCCATTCTAACTAAGTGGTTGCCAGTGTCGCCCAGGAATACCAGGTCGGGTACGGGGAGGCTGCTTCAATGCCCTATCCATGATGTACATTCTGGATGTTTTGGGGAGCCTTGGATCCCTCGGTGGGTACACCGCTGGTTAGACGACTGGAAGTTGGCTGGTGGTGGGGTGCTCCTTTGAAGCTGCTCCTCCACACTTCTGGTTCGCGTAGCAGAGGTGAACTGCTGCCAGCTTCGGTACCAGTGAACCAGCTGTGAGTTGTGGGCACGGGAGTCTTTTGGGAACCCGTGGTAATAATGCCCAATCCCGGTTGGTAAGGCCTCAGGTGCTAACACCCGACCGGTGACGGCCCGGGGGCTGCACGGGGTGCGGAGCCCCTGCTCCTCTCCAAGTTCAAGTCTTCAGACCTTGTTCTAGGCTGTTCCAGACTATTCTCCTTCTGTTCTCTGTCTAGACTATTGTGTGTTCTCCTACACACTACCCTAACACTCCGCCCACCAGGACCTATGATTGGCCCTCTGTTCTAGGTGATGCATGCAGGGTTGGATTTCAAAGTTAACCAGATCACTGCTGTGTCAGAGAATATTGCGGCTGCATTTATGGCTGCAATACCCTCTTGTGACGCACTCGTTGCGGGGCGCCACAATTGCTCTCTTCGTATAATGTGTCCGAATTAAGCAAGTCGTAACTTGGTGATCCTTGCCTTGAATGATTTGATTTGTTCTGAAATTGATTTGTTTGTTTTTTTGGCATCCATGGTATTGATGAATTATGGATTTATTCACAATATTACTATTAGTGCCTAGATGTCACACAGGCTGTGACTCCAGTGCTTGTCCATTGTGTATATCAGCAACAGAAAGTGTGAGGACCCTCGTGTTTTTGCTGTAAGTGAAAAGTAAAAATATCCTACCCGTGAATCTGCACAGAATGTTATATTTAGTTAACAACAACCTAATTGGCATCATATTTAGTATGCAACCCATCCTATGGACTAATAGTCCTAGGGTAGGTGCAGTATGCAAGACATACTCTACAAGCTTATTTGAACAAAATATAAAAAAGTACCATGCAGTCAATTTAAGCACTTTATTGTGAAAGACTTAAAATCAGATGGGGGGGTTATAGAAAGAGATGTACTCATCCAAGTGGTGAGATCAGGCCCAAACAAATGTACAAACATACAAATCCAGAACACTACGAAAAATACTGGTGCCCGTGCAAGTGTCGAGCCAAAGGCCCTGGGGTACTCGGGTATCAGGCTCGGAGGGGTTTCACGGGGATGTCACAGGTGGCAGCGCCTGAGCCCGTGTCATTGGTGAGGTGACACTTCAATAAGGGGTTATGTACAGGGGATAAGAGTTATTGTCACCTGACGCTACCTGTAGTACCTGGTGAGGGATCACCAGCGCCGCCCCAGTCCTCCGGAGGGCAATGGTATCGCGGCAAGGATGGCAAAGCTCCCTACAGGTGGAGCTGATCCTCCAGGGCAGCGTTCCTGTAAGCAAACAGGTTGAATTCTGCAGCACAAAGACACGGAGGCAAAGTCACTCTCCCGGGTAGTTTACTGGAACAGTTCAGGTAAAAAGCACAGTTCACAGTACAACACAGTTTGTAAGCATAGGCAGATGGCCTAGGTAGATGCAAGTGAACAGGGTGTTTCCACGTGGCTTTGTTAGATGTCCCTCCTTTACTGCTCTTCCAGGTTGGTGTGAAGCCTGGCTGACCTGAAATCCAGCCTGGCCTCCTGTGCTCTCTCACCTTTGCTGTCGTCAGGTAACCCTCTAATGCAGTGTGTCTCAACTCCAGAATTATCCCCTTTGCAGGTGATTAAACTAACACCTATGCAATACTAAAGAAATCCTGAAAACATGGTCTGTTGGTGGGTCTTGAGGACTGGAGTTGAGAAACACTGCTCTAATGGCTTGCAGCTATCTCTCTTCACGCGGAGCCTGGCTCCCTTAATGTTGACTGCGCTGGTGCCCGGGAGACTTGGAACACTCCACGGTAATCCGGATTCTCTGCTGTGCTTGTAGCTCTCCAGCAGTCTGTGGGCTCCGGGGCCCGGTAAGCCGTCTGGGAGAACCTATCACCGGCTCCTCTGTTCCCAAAACTGCTGCTCTCCTGGAAAGCTCCTTTCCTGTCTCTCCCTCAGATGTTCTTTCTTTCTAAGGCTGCTTTCACACAGCGTTTTTGTGCTGTCCGAGGGGATCAGACTTTTTGCTGCTCCCCTCGGACAGCATCGGATCCAAACTGATGACTGCAATCGGATGCCAAATAGGCATCCGATTCCGATATTTTGCAGCATCAGCTGGATCCTGTCCCTGCTCCTCCTGTCATCTCGTCCCCCTCCTCTCTCCCTCCTGTCACCTTTGTCCCCCTGTGTCTCCCCTCCTTTTCCCCCTCTGTCTCCCCTCTTTGCACCCCCTCTTTGTCCCCCTGTGTCTCCCCTCTTTGTCCCCCTGTGTCTCCCCTGTGTCTCCCCTGTGTCTCCCCTCTTTGTCCCCCTCTTTGTCCCCCTGTGTCTCCCCTGTGTCTCCCCCTGTGTCTCCCCTGTGTCTCCCCTCTTTGTCCCCCTGTGTCTCCCCTCTTTGCACCCCCTCTTTGTCCCCCTGTGTCTCCCCTCTTTGTCCCCCTCTGTCTCCCCCCTCTTTGCTCCCCTGTTTGCAGACCTTAAAAAATAAAAAAATCTTCATTCTCACCTCTCCGCGACACCCGCGCTGCTTCCAGCTTCTCTTCTGATCAACAGGACCTGGCGTGATGTCACAGTCACATGACCTCTTACCGCGGTAACCGGCCATGTGACTCAACTGTGACGTCAGGCCAGGTCCTAGACGCACAGAGCGCAGGAGGCATCGCTGGATCGTGGAGAGGTGAGAATGAAGTTTTTTTTATTTTTAACCCTTTATTTTCAGGAGATGTCACTTCTGCAATGTATGAATATACATTGCAGAAGTGATATTAGATGGCACAGAGCGGTGTTAGTGTACTGAGCTTGCTCAGTACACTAACATCGGCTCCGAGGAGACATGAGCTGTTTCCTCGGATCCTCGCTCCATAGGCCCCATGTTATTTGGCGCGGATCAGGTCGGATCCAATTCGGTCCGATCTGACCCGCTGTGCCAAAAATCGCAGCAGGCTGTGATTTTGGGCACAGCAAAAAATCGGCCAGGATCGGATCCGACCAAAATCGGATGCCAATAAGGCCAAATCCGATGTGATCCGTGCCCATAGGATAACATGGGGCCAAAATCTGATCCGTGGCTGTCAGTTTTACAACGGACAGCCACGGATCACAAAAAAAACGCTGTGTGAAAGCAGCCTAACTTCCTCCCGCCCTCACACTGCTTCCCCTGCACTCCTCCCACTAAGGCTGGGTCTCCTAGTAAATGATTTAACCCTGTAGTCCCCTGAGCTAAGGGTGTGTGTGGATGCAAGGATTAAGCCACATATTAACCTCCCCATTCACTTACCTCAGGAATACCAGACACGCTGGTCTGGGTGCAGTACCCCTTAGTGGCGCTTCGACCAGTGGGGCGCCACACAAGGGTCCACAGATAATCAAATTAGCTCATCACATCTGAGAAATGAATGTTACATTTGTGCATTTTTTTTAAAATTATTATTATTTACTTACATAGCACCATTAATTCCACGGTGCTGTACATTAGAAGGGGTTACAGACAAGATACAGATATAGGTTACAGTGAACATATTAGCAATGTTAGGCTGGTTCAGAGGGGAGAGGACCCTGCCCTTGCGTGATTACATTCTATAGGATGATGGGGAGAATTTCACTGTGTGTGAACAAGGCCTTCTATTTCTTGGTTCAGATTTTATGTATTGTATGAAACCCCAATCCCTCCACGCCATGGCCCAGTTTAACTTCTCATTGTAGCAGGCTGACTGGCGGTCTACATGTGACCTGTAAGAACAGTACATTGTCCAACTACCCTACAGCTTGTCCTGTCCCTGACCCAGAACAAGATGTACTATACAGTTTGCAATGCCTTGCAGCCGTTTTTAGACATGGTAAAAAATATGATCAGGAACTTTAGGCTTAAGCTCTCCCTCTGTACCTTTAATAAACTCTTAAAAACTCAAAGGGAACCTGCCACTTCCAAAAACACTATATATTTGTATTATTATTTATTATAATTATTATTATTATTATAGTGCCATTTATTCCAAGACACATAGACAAGTACAACATACATGAACAATACAAGGCACATATAGGTACAGGAGGAGAGAGGACCCTGCCTGCTAGGACTCACAGTCTACAAGGGATTGGGTGAGGATACAGTAGGTGAAGATAGAGGACCCTCCCCATGAAGGCTCACAGTCTAGAAGGGATGGGTGAGGATACAGTAGGGGAGGAGAGCGGACCCTGCCCTAGAGGGCTCACAGTCTACAAGGGATGGGTGAGGTTACAATAGGTGAGGACAGGGGGCCCTGCCCACAAGGGCTCACAGTCTAGAAATAATGGGTGAGGAGAGAGGACCCTGTCTGCGAGGGCTCACAGTCTACAAGGGATGGGTGAGGATACAATAGGTGAGGACAGGGGACCCAGCCAATGAGGACTAACAGTCTACAAGGGATGAGTGAGGATACAGTAAGTGAGGAGAAAGGATTCTGCCCACGAGGGCTCACAGTCTACAAGGGATGGGTGAGGATACAGTAAGTGAGGAGAAAGGATCCTGCCCATGAGGGCTCACATTCTATAAAACATAGATGAGGATACAATAGGTGAGGAGAGAGGATCCTGGCCATGAGGGCTCACAGTCTACAAGGGATGGGTAAGGATACAGCAGTTATGGGGAGAGGACTCTGCCCACGGGGGCTCACAGTCTTCAAAGGATGGGTGAAGAAACAGTAGCAATGTTTTTTTAGCATTGGATTCAAAGGAAAACATCTGTTAACCAATTGCTATTTTGCTTTCCCCGTTTTTCTGTCATTTGTAAAGGATTAATTTAGTTTTTTTACTGGAACTGGGAGAAAAATAATTTTATTCTTCCTTCAGCTGCTCACTTCCAGTCATTGGAGCAGTGCAGGGAGCGGCTACCAGTGATGGACAGTCCGGCGCTTTTTGGTGATCCGGCTCACTTGGCTGCGCTCAATAAAAAGAGCTGGATCTTTTGAATCCTTGATGGATCCCTAATAAATGGGTTGACCTCAGATGAGCACATATTTAGGATGATGTTAACGTGGTTGAAACTATGCATACCTGCGGCTGAAACCAGCCCACTTGCAGTTAGCCAATTACATTGATAAGTGAGCAGGATTTCAATCGGGTGGCCGGGAATTTGCCCACCGAACACTGAGCCATTAAGAGAATCTTAAGTTCGGTGAGTGCCACTTTTTATTCTCTACAAATATACTATTTACAGTAAGAGCAGTGAGATTAGATGTTTTACTGTAAAAGCAGTAAAACTATGGATTATTTACAGTAAGATTAGTGACACTATGGAGGTCTCTACCACACCATGTTGTGCTGATCAATTCCTTGAGCAAGTTCAAGAGCAGCCTGAGTGATGTTCCTAAAAAATATATCATTACAGGTTAGGGGTAAGAGATTCCGGTGTGTCTTTTATAGTCTGAAAAATACAAAAATTTATCAGACATGAGTTTGGAATTTTGTCTTTGTACTGTGCAGGTGATGTCCACTAATTTGATCCAGTTCCTGCAATACTGATTTGTGTTATAAGAAGTAAAGGAGGTTTCCGGCATCACGATATACTTTCATTAAAACAAGCCTTTATTCAAAATTCTTTAAAATCAATTTCCATTGAATATAAAAGCAAGTCAGGCTTAGATGTTTCGAGACCTTCTTATGACTCTTACTCATAGCTATGAGGATCAGTTTGGGCTGTCACGTAGCTCCCCCTAGTCTTTCCCTCCTGTCATCTTGCTGTCTCCCTGGTGTCCCCCTGCTGCCCCCCTGTTTTGCCCTAGTGTCCCCCTACTGTAACCCTACTCTCTCCCTACTGTCCCCTCTCATGTCCCCTCAACATAACAAATCTTTATTCTCACCTTCCAGCGCTCCCTCGGCGTCTCCATCAGCTTCCATTCGGGTGTACAGGACCTGTGATGATGTCAGAAGCGTCAGCGGTTACCGCGGTAACCGGTCATGTGACCCGATCAGCTAATCGGGTTGTGACATCATCACAGGTCCTGTTACCGAGCGGCTGCAGCTGGAGACGCCGAGGGAGCTCTGGAAGGTGAGTATAAAGATTTTTAATTTTAAACACTTGATTTAACTTATATTTAACTTCTGCAATGTATGTATATACATTGCAGAAGTTAAATTAGGCGGCACACAATAGGTTTAGTGTACTGAGCATGTACTGAGCATGCTCAGTACACTAAAATCGGGTCCGAAGAGACATCAGATGTTTCCTCGGGCCCTGCTCCATAGGGCCCCATGTTAAAGGGATCGGATGTGCACTAAATGCCATCCGATTTGGTCCGATCCGATTTTGTCCGATTCTATTTTCGGTGCAAAAATCGGAGCATGCTCCGATTTTTGCACCGATAAAAACATCGGACAGAATCGGATCGGACCAAATCGGATGCCATTTAGTGCACATCCGATTCGGTCCGATGCCCATAGGGCTGCATGGGGCCAAATTCGGATCCGATGCTGTCCGATTTTCATCGGACAGCATCGGATTTAGAAAAATCGTAGTGTGAAAGTAGCCTTATGTGTCTTTGTTTCGTCTTTAATGTGTGAGCTCCCCCCTTCTGCCTCTCTGCCTCCTCTTTTCTCCTTCCCAGCTGTGACAGCTCCATGTCCTAGCTGGGAAGCAGTGTAGCGTAGAGGAGGCGGAGCTAGGGTGATGCAGGGTCATGTGAATGATCACATGACTGTGACATCACCAAATGTCCTATCTGAAGAGGTAAGTTTTCGGGGGTGTGCGGGCGGCGAAGGGGGGGCGCGGGGGTGTACTGTGGGGAGGAAGCGGGCACCGGAGGGTGGGAGTGCCAGGGTGTACTGTGGGGGTATGTGGGGGTCTATTGCAGGGGCGTACGGGTGCTGTAGGGGAGGTGCGGGGGTGTGTGGGCACGGGAGCCTGCAGGCAGCCGCCGGCAGCTTTGGGTGTGCTAATATGGCGGCGCTTCCGGGTAATCACCAGTTTTGCGCAAGCGCCATCGCTTGATAGCGGCACAGTGGCCAGGAGCGCAAAACTGGTGATTATGTATAGAGATGGAAATTGATTTTAAAGAATTTTGAATGAGTAAGATTCATAAGAAGGACTCGAAACATGTAAGCCTGACTTGCTTTTATATTCAATGGAAATTGATTTTAAAGAATTTTGAATAAAGGCTTGTTTTAATGAAAGTATATTGTGATGCCGGAAACCTCCTTTATTATTATTATTATTATTATTTATTTATATAGCGCCATTAGGCTCCATGGCGCTTTACATGAGGATGAGGGAGACAAGAACAAGTACACTAAATCTAGGTGATCAGCACGTACAGGTACAGAAGGGGCAGGGACCCTGTCCACGAGGGCTCACTTCATGATACACAGCTCCTGGATGGGGAGCTTTTGAAATCCGAGCACCGATCTCTTTAGAAGGTGGACTGGGTGGACTGGTACAGGTGAGCTGGAAATTTTCCTTTTTTTGTGATTTGTGTTATATGTAGTTTCTTAATTTTGCACATCATTCACTCACTGTTGACCAATATATCTGTTGGATTACAGAAGCAACAATCTGTTTATTTGGAATACAGAGAAGGTTAATGCTGGATTACACACTACGTACAACGTGCAAGAAGGCAGAGCAGACACCAACCTGCTCGACACCGCTGCAGGCTCTCTGTGTCCTCCACTCTGGCGATGGGAAATTGAGTGATTTGGGAAAGAGGCTCATAATATTTCCATATAACATGTGTCAGTTGGCATCTGTCTCATAAGCATTGTCGCCTTTCTCTGGATCTATGCAAGTTATCATTTTGACTTGATGGACTTTGAGTTGACGGCATCTGGTGCTAAGTCCTATTCACTACAAATATGACCTGCTGGGAATTGTAGTTTTACAAGCAATCTCTGCTATAAAGAGAAGCTTGTACTCAGGGGTCATGTTTTGGTCATATCACATATTGTTCATAGAAAATGTGTAGATGTAAAATATCATGTGATTCAGATATGTCCTGACCAAGCCACGCAGAATTGTTATGAAATGTGGTCACAACCCCAGATGTAGACACACAATCCTATTTTCATCCTTGAGAATCAGCATATTGACACTGAATAATGTATCACTGTCGCTCCTAGGAAAATATCACACTCTGCAAACTCGCATAATCTACAGAGAGGTCAGCAGACTCCGCTATAAACAGACAGTTCTTAAAGGGCCCTTCCAACTGGAAATCACAGGTGTTACCGACAGGGCTATGGAGTCAGTACGCCAAACATCCGACTCAAACTCCTCAATTTCCCTGAATCCGATCCAACTTCGTCAAAATGGACACCGACTCCACGACTCCAACTCCACAGCCATGGCGGTGAAGTCAGTAAGCCAGACATCTGACTCCACCAACATGGACATCAACTCCGACTCCACAACTATGGCGGTGAAGTCAGTAAGCCAAACATCAGACTCAGACTCCTCAGTGTCCCTGAATCTGACTCTGAATCCAACCAAAATGGACTTCAACTTCACAACTCTAACTCTCCAGCCCTGGTTACCAACACTGCCTTCGCATATGTATTGCCTGTCACTAAGTTTTTGTAATGCTTTTACCTACCCCAGTGACTCGGTATGCTAAAAAATGTGTTTATGAAATCTAAAGTTTATATAAAAGTTTGAAAAATTGTCACTTTTTCTGTTTCGTTATTACTATTTGAATGTGCTTTTATTTTTTTTCGCTCAGAAGTTTTCATTTCTAAGTAGAGCAATGACATCTTTGTGGTCGTAAACAGCTATTTTGGCACAGACAGGGCTCCGAACAGAGCTAGCTGTAACCATGGCTGTGATGACTGTAAGCCAAATGTCCAACTCCGACTCCTAAATTTCCCTGAATCCAACTAAGACTCCACCAAAATGGACACCGACTCCGATGGCTGTGAAGTCAGTAAGCCAGACATACGGCTCCGGCTCTGACTCCTCAATTTCCCTGAATCCAACTCCACCAAAATGGACACTGACTCCGACTCCACAACCAGAACTGTGGAGTCGGTAAACCAAACAACCGACTCCTCAATTTCCCAGAATCTGACTTTACCAAAATGTACAAATGTACATGACTCTGATTCCACAGCCTCGGCTGTAATCCTGGAGTCCCTGCATTGCCCCGCTACCTTCCTTCATCATGGACGTTGTTCTGACCAATTACTTATAGTGGGAGAAGGTAAAAAATGTTTGTACCGTGTTAGCCAGTAGATAGAAAAATATTAGAATCTGAGAGACCTCAGTGGTTGATACCTTTTAATGGCGAACTGAAAAGATGGTAAGAAAAAACAAAGCAAGCTTTCGAGACACTATGGCCTCTTCATCAGGCTTAATAATGATACAACTTCTGGAGAAAGACATATATATACAAATGCAGGGTTGGATAATGCAATACATAACACAGGTGACGTGAAGCAAATAGTGGGAAGGAGCAGCAGCTGGGGCAGTAAAATCAGAGTTCCTAGATAAAAGGCACAGACATTTTTATTGTCCTTTGATTAGTGGTTGGTCCAAGAACAGAAATGAAAAAGGGGGCGATTAGTTGTAATAGTAGTTCACGTAAGAAGTGTCGAAGCTTTATTGTCCTCTAACTGGGGTCTGTTCAAAGTTATGATACTGCCAAATGCCCTTACAATTGATGTAAAAAGTGTAAAAAGATATGAATCCATGTGAAAAGTTCATACCTGCTTTGAATGTGTCAAAGATCGCCATCAATTTGTATTCCCAAATTCTCTCTCTGACATTTGAAGATACTTTTTAAAATGAGCAGCCTCATATCTGTGGGCACCCTAACCAAGCAAATTTCTGGGTGGGTAGAGGGTGTTCTCAAACCCCTGGTAAAAGAGACACCCAGCTACATTCAGGACACAACTGACCTATTGAATAAACTGTCAGCAATAGGTCCTCTACCAGAAGGAACCATCCTCGCCACCATGGATGTGGAATCTCTGTACAGCAATTTCCCACTCCATGATGGATTAAATGTCTGCAAAACCTTCCTGGAAAACAGGGATTGATGCTGATTACATGGTGAAGCTTACATAACTCATCTTCACACACAACTATTTACATTGGACGACAACATATGTTTACAGGAGACTGGCACAGCAATGGCAAACAAAATGGCATCAAAATATGCAAATCTTTTCATGGCCAAGCTTGAAGGTGACTTTTTATCCTCTTGCCCTATCAGGCCCCTGGCCTATTACCGTTATATTGATGACATTTTAATCATCTGGACAGAGTCTGACCAACAGCTGAAGACTTTCCATGAACACTTTAATCAATTTCATCCCACCATCAACTTAACACTCAACTACTCCTGCACTGAAATCAGCTTTCTGGACACCATCATTAAGCTACAGAACAATGAAATAGAGACATCCCTGTACTGGAAGCCAATTGACCGTCCAACATATCTCCGACGGGACAGTTTTCATCCAAAACACATAAAAAACTCTATTGTGTACAGCCAGGCCATCAGATACAATCGGATATGTTCCAACCCTACCGATAGAGACAATCACCTTTGGGGCCTCAGAAAGACCTTTTTGAACCAGGGCTACCATCCAAGAGCAATTGAGAACCAGATATAATCTACATTACAAAACTAGAGAAGAAAACAGCAGAGTTCCTCTCATAAGTCACCTACAGTCCAAGCCTGGAGGTGCTAAGAGGAGCTGCACAGAAACTGCAACCACTACTACAAAAAGATGCCCGACTAAAATCAATATTTCTGGATCTCCCACTCTTGTGCTTTAGACAATCTCCGAATCTAAAACGCTTCATTGTCAGAAGCGCCCTGTCCTCTCCAGCAGTAACAGTAACCTTTCCCTGCAACCAGAACAGGTGCAAAACCTCCATCTATAATGACAACAAGATCCCAGGTAACTTCAGTTGCATCACAAGCAATGTGGTGTATTTAATTACAGTATATGTACCAAATGTCCAACAGGTGGCATGTACATAGGGGAGACCGGACTAAAATTCAGGAGAATGAATTCTCAATCGCCACACAATAAAAGAAAGGCGTATGGACCTACCTGTAGCCAAGCATTTTTGTAGCTCTGACCACAGTATAAGAGACATAAATCTGCCTATTTAAAAAAGTAACTTCAGATCTCAGAGAGAAAAATTTGGGAATACCTTTGACACATTCAAATCAGGAACGTCACCTGTGTTATGTATTGCATTATCCCACTCTGCATTTGTATATATATGTGTCTCTCCTGAAGTTGTATCATTTTTAAGCCTGATGAAGAGGCAATAGTGTATCGAAAGCCATTAAGAGGTATCAACCATAGTGGGAAAAGTTAATACTAAATTTGCCACCCTTTAAAACCTGAGTAATGTAACGCTATCTTGTGATGGTTAATGTGACTAGCACCATCTGGCAGTATTAACTGCATTATTCATTGCAATATGGGTCAACTTTCCACGGTAGCAGCTGCCATCTTAAGACAGGATTTTAAGCAGAACACATGATGTTGTGTTCCTGCTTTGTTCTTGAAACCGCCATCATCTTTGCCAAGCATTTCTGGTGGGAGTATTACTTCTGTCTGTGAACTTAGGTGTTTAAGTCCATTGCCAGGTGCATTACAGTCATTTTTACATAGGGATTATATTTGTTAGGAATGCATGTGTAGGCCTCAATCTTGCTGTATGATCCTCTGTAATGCATATTATTATAACTGTTTTATATGATATGCCCAATACTGATTTGTGTTATTTGTAGTTTTCACATATGATTCACTTACTGTTGACCAATAAATCTGTTGGACTAAATAAGGAACAGTCTGTTTATTTGGAATACAGAGAAGATTTATGCTGTATGATGTTTTGCATACTGGTATAACTTGCAAAAAGGCAGGACAGACTCCAACCTGCTTGACACAGCAGCTGGCCATGGCTGTCCTCTCCTCACCTGCTCCATCCAGGTAGTTTTGTCCTTGGGTTTCCAGCCTCCAGATTCTGCACACGTTGCAATGCGGAGGTCTCTTGGCAGGACTCACAAACGCTCACCACCTCTTAAAAGGACAGCGAGCGTACCCGATTGTCTCCAGCTTATGGTTGGGAGTCTCTTGTGTATTTAAGGCTCCTTCCCTTTAGTGAAGTGCCTGAGCAATTAGGTTCCTGGCATGTCTGTGTTCCTGCTAGTATAGCAGTCTCCTACTTGTTGTTTCGACAGTCTTGCCTGGTCTCCCATTACTGCGTCCCTGACCCTCTGGTCGGCTGCTGCAGTATTGGGGACTGCTTTAAAGTGGTACCTGGTGTCTACCGGCAGTCCAGCTCATCCTCGCCATCACCGTCTCTGGTGAAGACCCAGTAGGCACTTAGTTACACCCCTTCAGGGTAAGCTCAGTCATGGTACAAGTGGGTCCACACCCGCTAGCTTGACAGGTATAGTTTTGGACAGGTCTTGGGAACCCTGTTATAACCCCAAGTATGAGCCAAACAATCACCAATCAGTTTTGTTTTTTTACATATGGCCCCCCATGTTACCTTATTTCAGAACAACTGATAGTAGAAGTTTTAACCCCCGTTGAGGTATACATATTGGTGTGGATAGTGTGCAGTATCAAAATTGGTGTGGATAGTGTGCAGTATCAAAATTGCATCAAATTGGAGTGTTCCATAAAAAAAGCCACTGTTTTACTCCACTAGCCCCGTATGCAGCAAGTGACCTTGAAACATCATCACCACTGAAGTATCTACCTGTGAGGTCATCAAATGATGACGATTTGATACACCCATCAGCATAGCCATACGAGGGGCTTTTTTTTTTTGAAGGATGAATAGTATTTATAAAGGTAACATTTTAGAGTGCAGACAGTCAGTCCATGGATTAAGAACTAAATAGGTTCTGTAGATTTGTAGGCAAGTTGGAACAGGGCTGGAAAAAGAAAACCTTAGGCTACCTTCACATTTGCGTTCCCCTCCGCAGCGTTCTGCGGAGGGAGCCGCAATGTGACCGCAGCACCGCAAGCCCCTATCTTTATAATGGGAGCGCACGGTGCTGCGCTTGACTGCGCATGACCGTGCGCACCCATTCACTGCCATATGTGATCTGCGCGCATGCGGATGCCTGTGCACAAATCACCAGTCTCATCCGCACCGGAAATGCAACATGTCGCGTTCGTGGTGCGGACGAGACTGGGTGATTTGTCACACATGGTGGTGAATGTGTGCGCACGGTCTTGCGCAGTCAAGCGCAGCACCGTGCTTTCCCATTCTAAACATAGGGGCTTGCGGTGCTGCGGTCACATTGCGGCTCACCTCCGCAGAACGCTGGGGAGGGGGAACGCAAATGTGAAGGCAGCCTAACAACTCATCGCTGACGTCTCAAACCACCCTGCTGCTTACTATCCTCCGTCCGGTCTTCTTCTTTCCATCGTAGCAAGTTGCATCTTAAGCTTCCTCACCATAGGCCAGTGCAGTGTCTGCATGATGACCTCGACTTTATGACAGCCTGGACACAACCAGACGTTCTAACCTGTAGTGATGAGACCGGAGATGTGGCTCGCGACAGTGGAGAGAAGAGGACCACATATTTTTTTTATTTATCGGCCTGTTTTTGACAATTCGGCAGATGACGGTGACTCAGTGTTTTTTATTTACTGTTCTCCTGTTTTGTACTGGGAGAAACAGATCTGCTGTGTACGTTCTATCTCCAGATTTATTCGTCATTATAAATAATGCCCTCATCTAATAAATATTTGTAATCCTTTTATCTCAGACCAGCTGATTTCTTACTTATTGTGAAAAGTGCAAACAACAATTTACTATAACACAAGCAATCCGTGCAGATAATGAAAAATAAGAACGTCCAAACAAGCAAAAATCTTATTCAAAGATAAGGACGTTCATGAGAAAGTGGAAAATCCACCATATAACATAACATTCCATTTCATGTGTTAGTAAATAATCAGGGTGCGTTCACATAGTGAGTTTTGCCCATTATTCCATGACCTCCATATGCCATTACTTACCTACAGTTGTGGCCAAAAGTATTGACACCCCTGCAATTCTGTCTCATAATACTCAGTTTCTTCCTGAAAATGATTGCAATCACAAATTCTTTGCTATTATTATCTTCATTTAATTTGTCTTCAATGAAAAAACACAAAAGAGAATGAAGCAAAAAGCAAAACATTGATCATTTCACACAAAACTCCAAAAATGGGCCGGACAAAAGTATTGGCACCCTCAGCCTAATACTTGGTTGCACAACCTTTAGCCAAAATAACTTTTCTTTGAATGCCTCTTTTTTTCTCCTGTAAACTCTATGTTGATGTATTTGCCCATAAAGCTCTACTTTTGTCTCATCTGACCAGAGAACATTGTTCCAAAACGTTGTAGGCTTTCTCAGGTAAGTTTTGGCAAACTCCAGCCTGGCTTTTTTATGTCTCGGGGTAAGAAGTGGGGTCTTCCTGGGTCTCCTACCATACAGTCCCTTTTCATTCAGACGCCAGCGGATAGTACGGGCTGACACTGTTGTACCCTCGGACTGCAGGGCAGCTTGAACTTGTTTGGATGTTAGTCGAGGTTCTTTATCCACCATCCGCACAATCTTGCGTTGAAATCTCTCGGCAATTTTTCTTTTCCATCCACATCTAGGGAGGTTAGCCACAGTGCCATGGGCTTTACACTTCTTGATGACACTGCGCACGGTAGACACAGGAACATTCAGGTCTTTGGAGATGGACTTGTAGCCTTGAGATTGCTCATGCTTCCTCACAATTTGGTTTCTCAAGTCCTCAGACAGTTCTTTGGTCTTCTTTCTTTTCTCCATGCTCAATGTGGTACACACAAGGACACAGGACAGAGGTTGAGTCAACTTTAATCCATATCAACTGGCTGCAAGTGTGATTTAGTTATTGTCAACACCTGTTAGGTGCCACAGGTAAGTTACAGATGCTGTTAATTACACAAATTAGAGAAGCATCACATGATTTTTCTAACAGTGCCAATACTTTTGTCCACCTCCTTTTTTTATGTTTGGTGGAATTAGATCCAATTTGGCTTTAGGACAAATCTTTTTGTGTTTTTTCTTTGAAGACAAATTAAATGAAGATAATAATACCAAAGAATTTGTGATTACAATCATTTTCAGGAAGAAACTGAGTATTATCTTACAGAATTGCAGGGGTGTCAATACGTTTGGCCACAACTGTATTTTTGATCCTAAATTATATTTTGCATCAGTAGAATAGTAAGTTCAGCTCTGGAGTATAATACAGAAGGAAACTCAGGATCAGTAATATAATGTATGTACACAGTGACTGTACCAGCAGAATAGTGAGTGCAGCTCTGGGGTATAATACAGGAGGTAACTCAGGATGAGTAATATAATGTATGTACACAGTGACTGCACTAGCAGAATAGTGAGTGCAGCTCTGGAGTATAATACAGGAGGTAACTCAGGATCAGTGATGTAATGTATGTACACAGTGACTGCACCAACAGAATAGTGAGTGCAGCTCTGGAGTATAATACAGGAGGTAACTCAGGATCAGTAATGTAATGTATGTACACAGTGACTGCACCAGCAGAATAGTGAGTGCAGCTCTGGAGTATAGTACAGGAGGGAACTCAGGATCAGTAATGTAATGTATGTACACAGTGACTGCACCAACAGAATAGTGAGTGCAGCTCTGGAGTATAATACAGGAGGTAACTCAGGATCAGTAATGTAATGTATGTACACAGTGACTGCACCAGCAGAATAGTGAGTGCAGCTCTGGAGTATAATACAGGAGGGAACTCAGGATCAGTAATGTAATGTATGTACACAGTGACTGCACCAACAGAATAGTGAGTGCAGCTCTGGAGTATAATACAGGAGGTAACTCAGGATCAGTAATGTAATGTATGTACACAGTGACTGCCAGGGCCGGTTTTAGACCAAGTGGGGCCCTAGGCGAGATTGAGAGTGGGGCCCCAAACTATGAAATAAAAATAGTACCCATACAGTTGTATACAGTATATACAGCAGCCCCAGTGGTATATACAAGCCCCAGTAGTATATACAGCAGCCCCAGTGGTATCCAGCAGCCTCCCCAGTGGTATACACAGGCCCCAGTAGTATATACAGCAGCCTCCCAGTGGTATATACAGGCCCCAGCAGTATATACAGCAGCCTCCCCAGTGGTATATACAGGCCCCAGCAGTATATACAGCAGCCTCCCCAGTGGTATATACAGGCCCCAGCAGTATATACAGCAGCCTCCCCAGTGGTATATACAGGCCCCAGCAGTATATACAGCAGCCTCCCCAGTGGTATATACAGGCCCCAGCAGTATATAAAGCAGCCCCAGTGGTATACAGCAGCCTCCCCAGTTATATATACAGGCCCCAGCAGTATATACTGCAGCCCCAGTGGTATACAGCAGCCTCCCCAGTGGTATATACAGGCCCCAGCAGTATTACAGCAGCCTCCCCAGTGGTATACACAGGCCCCAGCAGTATATACAGCAGCCCCAGTGGTATACAGCAGCCTCCCCAGTTATATATACAGGCCCCAGCAGTATATACTGCAGCCCCAGTGGTATACAGCAGCCTCCCCAGTGGTATATACAGGCCCCAGCAGTATTACAGCAGCCTCCTCAGTTGTATATACAGGCCCCAGCAGTATATACAGCAGCCCCAGTGGTATACAGGCAGCCCCAGTGGTATATACAGGCCCCAGTGGTGGTGTATACAGGCAGCCCCAGTCAGTGGTGGTGTATACAGGCAGCCCCAGTCAGTGGTGGTGTATACAGGCAGCCCCAGTCAGTGGTGGTGTATACAGGCAGCCCCAGTTAGTGGTGGTGTATACAGGCAGCCCCAGTTAGTGGTGGTGTATACAGGCAGCCCCAGTTAGTGGTGGTGTATACAGGCAGCCCCAGTTAGTGGTGGTGTATACAGGCAGCCCCAGTTAGTGGTGGTGTATACAGGCAGCCCCAGTTAGTGGTGGTGTATACAGGCAGCCCCAGTTAGTGGTGGTGTATACAGGCAGCCCCAGTCATGTGGTGGTGTATACAGGCAGCCCCAGTTAGTGGTGGTGTATACAGGCAGCCCCAGTTAGTGGTGGTGTATACAGGCAGCCCCAGTTAGTGGTGGTGTATACAGGCAGCCCCAGTTAGTGGTGGTGTATACAGGCAGCCCCAGTTAGTGGTGGTGTATACAGGCAGCCCCAGTTAGTGGTGGTGTATACAGGCAGCCCCAGTTAGTGGTGGTGTATACAGGCAGCCCCAGTTAGTGGTGGTGTATACAGGCAGCCCCAGTTAGTGGTGGTGTATACAGGCAGCCCCAGTTAGTGGTGGTGTATACAGGGGCCCCAGGGCCCAGTGGTGGTGTATACAGGGGCCCCAGGGCCCAGTGGTGGTGTATACAGGGGCCCCAGGGCCCAGTGGTGGTGTATACAGGGGCCCCAGGGCCCAGTGGTGGTGTATACAGGGGCCCCAGGGCCCAGTGGTGGTGTATACAGGGGCCCCAGGGCCCAGTGGTGGTGTATACAGGGGCCCCAGGGCCCAGTGGTGGTGTATACAGGGGCCCCAGGGCCCAGTGGTGGTGTATACAGGGGCCCCAGGGCCCAGTGGTGGTGTATACAGGGGCCCCCTCCTCCACTCCCTGTAAAAGAAGACACATCATCATACTTACTCTCTGCCGCTGCCGCTGTTCGCCAGTCTGCACCGCGCTCCGACTTCTTCTGGCTGCTTCCTGTTGTGACGAGCGACTGTGCCTGCGGCTGCGCCGGTCAAGCCGGATGAAGCCGGAGCGCGGTGCAGAGCACTGTCTGCAAGCAGCCGCGGCGCTGCCGCGCCGGCGGCGCCGGCTATCATCCGGCCGGGCCAGGGGGCCCTCTGAAGCTTGGGGGCCCTAGGCAAATGCCTAGGATGCCTGCCCCTAACGCCGGCCCTGGTGACTGCACCAGCAGAATAGTGAGTGCAGCTCTGGAGTATAATACAGGAGGTAACTCAGGATCAGTAATGTAATGTATGTACACAATGACTGCACCAGCAGAATAGTGAGTGCAGCTCTGGAGTATAATACAGGAGGTAACTCAGGATCAGTAATGTAATGTATGTACACAGTGACTGCACCAGTAGAATAGTGAGTGCAGCTCTGGAGTATAATACAGGAGGTAACTCAGGATCAGTAATGTAATGTATGTACACAGTGACTGCACCAGCAGAATAGTGAGTGCAGCTCTGGAGTATAATACAGGATCAGTAATGTAATGTATGTACACAGTGACTCCACCAGCAGAATAGTGAGTGCAGCTCTGGAGTATAATACAGGAGGTAACTCAGGATCAGTAATGTATGTACACAGTGACTGCACCAGCAGAATAGTGAGTGCAGCTCTGGAGTATAATACAGGAGGTAACTCAGGATCAGTAATGTAATGTATGTACACAGTGACTGCACCAGCAGAATAGTGAGTGCAGCTCTGGAGTATAATACAGGAGGTAACTCAGGATCAGTAATGTAATGTATGTACACAGTGACTGCACCAGCAGAATAGTGAGTGCAGCTCTGGAGTATAATACAGGAGGTAACTTAGGATCAGTAATGTAATGTATGTACAGAGTGACTGCACCAGCAGAATAGTGAGTGCAGCTCTGGAGTATAATACAGGAGGTAACTCAGGATCAGTAATGTAATGTATGTACACAGTGACTGCACCAGCAGAATAGTGAGTGCAGCTCTGGAGTATAATACAGGAGGTAACTCAGGATCAGTAATGTAATGTATTTACACAGTGACTGCACCAGCAGAATAGTGAGTGCAGCTCTGGAGTATAATACAGGAGGTAACTCTTTGATATAATTTTTGGACTTTTTGTCATTTTTATATTTATACCAGTCATGACCGTATTAACATTACTTATAAGCTGTTTTTAAGTAATGTGTCTTACCCCATACATTCTGTGAGGGAATGATAACTGTGTTCATCTTTACATTTTTCATTCATCATTGAATTGTGAGATCTTCTATGGGTATACAGTGCTTGTACAGACATGGTAGTAAAAATGAGCGAACAAAGAGGTGTTTGGGGACGATTGCTGTCACTCAGAGGGATCAAGATAACCCAGAAATGATGATCCAGACAGTGGATGTTTCAATGCCTTAAGGAAACCAGACATATAATTTTACTTATAGAGAATTAGAGGCTTGTTCTCCACTAAACATCATGAGTATCTTAAAATGTTTTGCAGAGGTCTTGTGGTTTCTTGTCTTCAGTCTGATTAGTGGTTTTTATCCTGCCAGTATTTACTTCAGGTTCTCATACTATGTTATAAACGTGGACAGAATGTAACATAAACATCATTCAAGGAGCAGGAAGAATACATGACGCAGACATTTGTTTTAATCAGGGAAGATAGAGCTTAACATTTGTTTGTGGTTGGGACACCTGGTGTGGGATGGTAAATCAGAAGGTTTGTACAGTGTCCATTTTTTATCAGAATCATATACCAGAATCATCATAATCGTGTCAGAATCATTTATCAGAATCAGGTATAAGAGTAAGGTATCAGACAGAATATTTCTGATGTTTGACTTTGATATATGTATGGTCCTACAATGGACACAGTAGGTATGAACAGAGCATCTACCTTAATTCATTATTGCTGGTTTTTGGTCTAATTTATTTCCTAATATTCAATATACCGATTTATTTCATCTGCAGAGAAAATTATAGTTGCGTGCAGTCACCACTAGAGGGAGCTGAGGAGCCTTTTGCTTAGGGCAAAACTACAGTTCTCCTAAAGGGAATCTGTCAGCAGGTTATTTTCTACCTCATCTGAGAGCAGCGTGTTGTAGGCAAAGAAACCCTGAATTCAATGATGTATCACTTAGATTACTGGCTGCAGCCGTTCTGACACAATCAAAGCATTTACTTTTAGGCATGTAGGAGAGCTGGGACAGCTGCCATCTCCCACACCAGGTTCTTTAAAGAGGTTGTCCATTGACAGTGAGATGTCAATCAGAGGACGAGGTGTGTCAGACTGCCGAGTGCGTGATGATGTAGTCCAGTCATAGTAATCACCAGGTGATAATGTGGCGCCCCACCGGTCTGGTTGCCACGAAGGGGTACTGCATTCAGTGAAGGGCGTGGTGTCTTAGTCTTTGAGGAAACAGGATGGTAACCTCAGACACCCACCAAAAACACCCAACACACCCTAGGACCCAGGGGACCATGGTCGAACTAGGGTCAGGAGACAGGTACCAGTCGCCCAAGAAGACCTATGGCTGCTGGATTGGGTCACTGCTTGCGGAGGCGCTGACCAGAGAGGCCAAGGAGTAGCACTGGGAGAAAGAGACCAGAGTACGGAGAGGCACACAAAGGGGGTCTTGGGCAAACTATCCCGGTTCCTTGGGGACAAAGCAGACTGGGCTTGGCAGAGAGAAGCGCCTGGCGATCAGTTTCAGTGTTGGTGAGTAAACTGGGTGCAGAATTCCAATGCTGTGTGATACTGCTTCATTCCCTGCCTGCAGAACCGCCGACTGCAAAAGCAGACGAGACACAGAGGCCCAGCGCGAACCTGACCTTGCACATCCAGTGCAATTTACCACTTCTGCCACGGGCTACTGCTCCACCTACGGGGAGCGACGACATCAGAACCAATAACCCCAGAGGTCTGACCCACAGCGTCAGTCCCTGCTGACCGAGAACCGTAGGTGGCGTCACAAACTTAACTTCAATAAACTTTATTCCCCATCAGATAACCCCCTAATTCCCACAAAGCCAGAACTGACTCCCCCGGGGTCACAGAAGCCGGGTCTTGACTTCTGTAACTCCACAGCAGCAACCAGAGCCCAGTTCCAAGTGCCCCACGGCCCCTGGGTGGATGAGTCAAAACTGGCGTCATGAAATCGGGTCTTGTGCACCTTGAAAAGGACTTTTAAGAGACTGCATGTGCTTTTTAAAAATAGCGACCATGGAGGATGACGGCGTGTCCTGGCCCCCCAACGTGGGATGGGCCCACACAAGGCGAAAGAGCAGGCCCGCCCTGAGTGCCAGCAAAAAGGCAAGGGGGTCTACTCAATGCTATAATGACTCCGCCCGACAGGAGGAGTGATGACCGGAAGGGTGAGGTCAAGAGATGAAAGAGTGGGAAGAAGGGGAGAAAGGGTGCGAGCAACAAATACACCATGGCGTCCGGTGGTTCAGCGGGTGAAGCAGGGAAGAAAACAGGAGCAGGCATCCCTGGTGAAGTGGAGGGGAGTGCAGACCTGTTGCTGCCGGCAAACTCGGAATTTTGGAAGGCTGCATTGGATGACCTGAACCAGCAGCTGCGCCGGACTTAAGTATGGGCTTTGAAAGCCTGGAAGAATACACTGGCAAAGCTAGCCCAAGAGTCAGCAGTAGGAGGAAGGCAGTGGAGGACGTGTCACTGGTAAAGAGTGAAGTTGCCACCCCAGCAGAAACCAGTGCACCACCAAAACTAGGACTGGTCCCGCATGCTCTGTACCAGCAACCTGGGCCGGTAATAGAAAGGCACTGGCAGAGTGATAAAAGAGAGGAGGATGATTCGGTGGCCCAGTCAGAGCCGGAGACTGTGCCCCCGGTGAGGCCCGCAAAGACTGGCACCCAGCAGCTCCATTGCTGGCAAAGCTCCAGGTGGCAGCACAGATAAAGAAGACCCACGTGAAGGACGATGTCATGCTTTCGGGGGAAGGTGCCCTAGAGTTGACCCACTGGGCCGTGGTACCGAACTCTACTGGGTGAGCTGGTCCTAGTTTAACCAACCCCTATACAGGGATTGTCAGGGGCAAGCCCAGGTGGTCTAAATACAATAGCTGCTAGTACCAGGGGGGCGGCTTGTAGGGTTAGCCTATACTATGGTATAGCTAAGGAGGATTTGAGGTAACAGGGCCCAAGGCTAGAAGAGCAGGAATGGTTCTCCCGGAAGAGAGCACAAGGATGACCTGACCAACAGCCAGCAAAGCAGAAGCTTAACTAACTCAATAATCAGGCACCTCCCAGCAGTGGAGGTGGCCTGATATACCGGAGGACGGACAGCTATTGGTCAAGAGGAGGATCAGGTTGAGCCGTGCCGACCCTTAGATTCACAGGGGAGGAGCGCGGTCGCGCCTAGTGCACCGCTGATTAGATTCATGACTGTGCTGATGTGTGAGCCCAGTGGTCAGCAGACAGGAAGGGGACCCGGCAATAGCTCCGAGACATAGCACACCTGGATGCCGGATGCCCGATTGGTAAAGGAGCAGAGGATGCAGACCCAGGAGAGGTGAGCTGGGGAGTGGTTCCAGGGAACCTAACAGACGACATCGAGACCAACAGAGTTGACGACTACTGGCACCAGAGGCAAACATCCGAGGAAGAAGAGAACCGACAACGGCAGGCCAGGTGGTGGGTGCAGGAGGAGACCAACCTCGAGGAGAAGGAACGCATCTGACGGGCTCCAGCAGCAGACCCTACCAACCACCAAATGGGTGAAGTAGTAAAGTTTCACCTAATGAACAGGTGGGGGTTTATTAAGGAGCCCGGTGTGGATGAGGAGGTGTTTGTGAGCCGACGGGACGTTGAGTCCTACCTACCAAAGGACACCTGGGTAGGGACTTGTATCCCAGAGACGAGGTGAGCTACACGAGACACATGGGACATCGGGGATGGTATGCCCTCCGAGTGTATAAAGTGTCACCTACCAAAACAGCACCAGAACTGCAATAAACCGTTAAGCAGAGTTAGAAATGTACATAGTTAAGTACCGTTTAAAGTGCGTGTTTTATTAATAATGTGACACTGACAAGTTATCTGTATAGAGCATTACATGACTAGATAGGTACCCGTAAATGCTGAATTGTAGTGTGTTATCCCCCAACTTGGAAAAAGGACAATTATGGACGGTACAATAATTCGATAATGCAGTCGAGGGGACAGGGGAAGAACAGGTGGAGAGTGGCAGTAAGTGAGGGAGTGAGAAGAAGTGAGAAGTAAGTGAAAGTGTGCAGTTGTGAGTAAGGGGGACAGAGAAGACCCCGGGGGCACAGGTGGAGTTAGAACGACCTGGGCTCCCGGATCCAGGACTGACCAGTCAGATGGAGGGGCTGGTCGTGAACCAGTGACCGGCCCTGACCGTGGTGCGGATGCTGTATACCCGAACCACTAAACCAGAGGCCACAAGGTCTATAGGAGCTGTGGCCACAAACCAACGCCCGCTCTGAGAAGGCAGCCGAACTAGAGCCAGGCGACAGGTATCAGTCCCCAGAGGAACCCGTGGCTGCTGGATTGGGGCACTGTGTGCGGAGGCGCTGACTGGAGCGGCGAAGAAGTAGCGCTGGGAGAAAGAAACCAGAGAATGGAAAGGCACACGAAGGGGGTCTGGGCAAACAATCTCAGTTCCTAGGGGACAGACCAGACTGGGTTTTGCAGAGAGAAGCGCCCGGTGATCAGTTGCAGTGTCAGTGAGTAAACCGGGTACAGAACTCCAACGCTGTGTGAGACTGATTTATTCCCCGCCTGCGGAGCCGCCAACTGCAAAAGCAGGCAAGACACAGAGGCCCAGCGCAAACACGGCCCTGGCACATCCATCGCAATTTATCACATCTGCCCCAGGGTACTGCTCCACGTACGGGGAGCGACGACATCAAGCTTCAATGCCAACAACCCCGGACGTCTGACCCACAGTGTCGGTCCCTACAATAAACTTTATTCCCTATTAGACAATCCCTAATTCCAACAAGGCCAGAACTGACTCCCCCGGAGTCACGAAATCCGGGTCTCGACCTCCATGACTCCTCAGCAGCAACCGGAGCCCAGTTCCGAGTGCCCCACGGCCTCGGGGTGGGCACGTCAATAAAACCTTTAGTTTACGTAAACAGCAATATATAAATCCTTCAAAAACTGTGCTACCAGAGCCAATAGATTATATAGTCTCAAATCTTTATTAATTACGGTACAAAAAATTGTACACCACAAAATCTGAATAAAGTACATAAAAAAAACAGATAAAGATAAAATTCACAAAAGGAGCCAGAAGGTGGCAGCAAGAGATCAAAAATAGTTCCATTTAGCTATTAAAGTTACCGTATTAACAATACCTCCAAACTATACAAAAACAGCATATAGTATAAATATATTTAACCCTGCTGTTCTGTTCGGGTCTACTATACACTAAAAATGTTCCGTTCATTTTTGACCGGACCTATTAAAGTCTTGATTTTTATCTAATTCAAGTCTTTTATGTGAATACCTGTTGCATTATTATACTGTATGTGAACTTGGTTATTCATAAACAAATGAAAAATTAAATCAAAACTTCAAATTTGGTCATTTTTGACCGAACAGCAGGGTTAAGTAAAGTGACTAGTGCCCCCAATAACACATGTATATAGCTGAAACCTTAACTAATGGACCTACGTGTAACAGCAAATGTTATTTATATCCCATAATGGAAGCTCAAGGGAGTGGTCCCATGAAGCACACGATCCTGGCTCTGCTTCATCCAGAGATTGCCGCAATGGAACAAGCGTCCTCTTGCTGCAGTTTCTGCGGTCAGATTTACTGTCGCATGTGCCGTGTGTCCCTGTGGGCGCTGCACTGCAGTGCAGGGCTGGCGTCAGCACCTGGCGTCCCCGGCAAATGCAGGGGCCCGACTGCTTGGAGGGGGCCCCCCGGGCCCCTGAGGGCTAGGGTCACACTTGCATTGTGACCCTAGCCTGACGCAAATATTGTCTGCTGCAGTGCAGAGCGTTTAACGCTATGCGCTGCCAGCAACTGAGCCCATAGAAACCCGATGTTTACATTGACAACCAGTGGTTGTCAAGGTAAACGTCGGGTTTCTATGGGCTGCCTCCAGCGCATAGCATTAAACGCTATGCGCTGCAACATACAATACTTGCATAAGGCTAGGGTCACAATGCAAGTGTTACCCTAGCCTCAGGGGCCCCTGAGCACTGCCCCCACAGCCAGAGCCATATCCAGGGGGCAGCTGGGGGGTCATTTTCAGGCTCCTGCAGCACCGGAGGTCTCCCTCCTTCCCCCTCCACGGGAGCCCACAGAGCTGCACACTCTGGGCTCAGGCTAACAGGACCTGTGATGATGTCAATGGATGGGGAGGAGTCAGGGGTCTCATGATCAGCTCTTAAGTGTATCCAGGACTGTGCTGGCCACCATGAATGATGCTCAAATAAGGTGAAGTTTGTGTGTGGTCAGGAGGCATTTACAGTGTGAATGTAGCAGAGGTGAGTGTGTACTAGGTGTATGGCAATTAGGTGAAGGTTATGTGTGGGGTCAGGAGGGATTTACAGTGTGAATGTAGCAGAGGCGAGTGTGTACTAGGTGCATGGAGCGGAGCCGTGTGTGTACGAGGTGTATGGAGCGGAGCTGAGTGGGTACTAGGTGTACGGAGCAGAGCAATGTGTGCACGAGGTGTACGGAGCAGAGCCATAGGTGTACGAAGCAGAGCCGCGTGCGTACGAGGTGTACGGAGCAGAGCCGCGTGCGTACGAGGTGTACGGAGCAGAGCCGCGTGCGTACAAGGTGTACGGAGCAGAGCCGCGTGCGTACAAGGTGTACGGAGCAGAGCCGCGTGCGTACGAGGTGTACGGAGCAGAGCCGCGTGTGTACGAAGTATGTGTGCCAGTGGTAGCCCCCCGCGGATTCCGCTCTTATAGTCCCAGCCGCCTTTGCCAGCAGCATTCTTCTCCAGAGTCTCTTCTGCCGCTGTCTGCATTCTGCAGCTCAGCATGGAGGGGCACAATGTCATCACTGTGCTGATATGTGCAGAGCGACCGGAGGAGACCGGAGCGGCAAGAAGAAAGGTGAGGAGAAAGAGATCTGGACGGCCAGACACTCCGCTTGGCTGCGGTGCCACCCATATGGCAGTGCGGCTCCATTGAGCTGCTTGCATTATTTGTGTGCTTGAGGATGCTTGTGTATATACCAAGCATCCTCAGACGCACAAAAATGCAACATTTTGCATTTGAAGGGTATTTTTAAAAAGCGCAAGGGAACGCAATCGCATTTTAGCCCGCTCCTAACAACGTGTAATATAATCACTGTCAGAAACAGCTCTTGCTGTTTTCAGCAGTCACTGTTCCTGTAAGGCTGCCTTCACATAGGCGTTTTTCTAAAAATGTGGCAGTTGCGGTGAAAAAAAACCCCGCATCTGCCGCATTTTCCGTCTAGCGGCTGCACTTGCTACACGTTTGCGGCAAGCCCCATGCATTGTCTATGGGGCTTGCGGTAAGTGTGCGGCAATATATAGTATATATATGTATGTATATATATATATATATATATATATATATATAGCCCACTGAGACCTTCTTTTCGCCCGTGGCCCACAGAAACCTGGAGCCGACCCTGCTGCAGTGGACTCAAGTAACCCCACTGCCGGCATTTTTCTCTGTGTTTTGTGTTTCTTAACTATTTTCTTACAGGATTGATAATGTGCGGGTCTCATAGAAACCTGACATTAATCTAGGACTTAAGGACAAGCTGTCAATATTCTTAGCTGTCATTAACCCTTCAACTGCACCAGGGCATCAGGAAGAGCCGGGTAAAGCGCTAGGAATTGGCATTTCTAATGAATATGCCAATTTCTAGGGCAGCTGTGGGATGCTATTCTTTAGTCTGGAGGGGCCCTATAACTTTTGACCTCACCACGCTGACAATATCAGATCCCAGCTGCTTGGTTTTACCTTGGCTACCAATCAAATAGTGTGAAACCCACACATTTTTTTATGTTCAATATGTTTTTATTAAAGGTCCAGGAAAATTGTCACAAACAACTGAGTATGCAGTAGGACTAAACACTTGTCTACTGAATTCCATATCATTGAAATTTTAGGTAAATCAAGGGCCAACATGGCCTCTACAATATTTGTCTTAATAGTCAATAAACATATCAATTCGCAGTATTATGACGAGATACTTGAAAAACACTGTAGAAAATGAGCTAGGAAGTGTCACAAATGTCTTCTACTGAATAATAAGGCAGGAAATAAAACCAATATTCTATAGTATGTATTCGGAACTCAATGAAACCAGGTTCTTAATGCTTCAGTATGTGTCTGCTCTGTTTATTCACGAGAGTCTAGCTCAATATTTTGCTTCCGTATCTTGGTCATTTTAGGGTAGCTGCTATGTACGCGTGAAGCAGTATATAGCAAAATGGGTGAATCTACTATAATTAGGAATCAGGGTAAATAAGAGAAGTATGACCCTGTCTTTGCTTAGAGCATTCTATCAATTGTTGGACTAAGCAGGGCTATCAGGTGTTTCTGGCCCTAGATCTTAGTCCTAGGGTCTCGTTCCCATACCTCATATCACCACCAATAGGTCACCAAGCACAAAAAGATTAAGAATCAGAACAGTAGAGAAGGGATAGTGGGGAGGATACAGGGGGAAGAATAGATTGTCAGTGTAGTATATAAAGGTTAGGGAAAGCGAACCCGAAACTGGAGCTCCAAATTATTCAATGGTGGACCCTCTATCTCATCAAGCACACTGGGACTTTAAGCTCCCCGTCTCGAAATCCGCCCCCTTTTCAGCTCCCCCTCAGAATGTGTCCCCAAATGTCTGGGATTCTTTAAATAAGATCCAGGGACCCCAAGTCTTGAGATATCGGTCCCTGGCATCGGAGACCTCTGCTGTGAGTTCTTCCATTCGGTGTAGTTTCACCATCTCCGCTAACCACTCCGTCAATGGTGGGGTGAGAGAAGACTTCCAGTATCTGGGTATAACCGTCCGAGCTGCCGTTAGAAAAAATCTAAGCAGATCAGTCTTCTGCGATTTGTAGGACCCTGGGAGTATCGATAGTAGAGCTATGTCAGGTATCATCACTTGAGTCCTACCATATACCTTCCCATATAGTTGAAAAACTGCCTGCCAAAAAGGTTTAATTCCTTCACATTCCCACCAAATGTGTATCATGGTGCCTACTTCTTTGTTACACCTCCAACAAGTATCTGGGACTGTGGGGAAGGCTGCATGTAGGGTGGATGGGCAACGGTACCATCGAGTCAAGATTTTATAGTTTTTCTCTTGGGCTTGGCACGCCATTGAGAGTTTATGAGTGTATATGCATGCCTTCTCCCAGTCCTCTGCGGGGATCTCTTCTCTCAATTCTTTTTCCCAACCAATCATGAATCTTGGTCTATCCTCATCTGTTCGTGTATTAAGAATAGAGTAGATGGAAGAAATTGTGTGCTCCGGCGGGGAATCTAGAAGAAACAATTTGTCTAATGGTGTCGGGGGAGCCGAAAAGTCCACTTCCTGTGGTAAACTGGCTATATAGGACCGAAGCTGTGCATGCTCCAACCATGTCCTGCTAGAGGCCGTTGCGGCCAAGTCATCGGCTGTCTGGAGGGTCCCCCTCACAAACGCCAGCATTAGGCGAGGTCGATCTTTGCGACTCCATTTCAAGAAGGATTGGGCCTGCAGTGCCGGAGGGAACGCTGGATTATGAAATAGAGGGGTGAGAGGACCCGGGCTCCTTGCCCTTAGGTTTTGTTTGCTCAGTGGGTCCCAAAGTTTTAAAGTTATGGTCATGAAGGGGTCGTCCAAACCCCGTTGGGGTCTATCTGCTGGCAGTATCCAAGGCAAGCTCCATAAAGGAATGTCTACTGTTGACTGCTCTAATTCCACCCATTGTTTTTCCTCTCCATGATATTCCCAATCAATCAGACGGTTTAGAACTGCTGCTTTATAGTAGTTTTTAAAATTGGGTAAACCCGTACCGCCTTGAGATTTATGTCTATATAAAGTCTGTAAACTTATTCTGGGGCGTTTCCCTCCCCATACAAATCTAGATACAATAGACTGCAGTTGTTTGAAGAACTGAGCTGGGACCGCCAGCGGGGCCGCTTGGAACAAGAATAGAAAGCGGGGAAGAACATCCATTTTTATGGCGTTTATTCGTCTAAGCCAGGAAACCCGACGTTTATCGTATTTGCGTAGGTCGTTTGTAGTTTTTTGCAGCAAAGGGGGATAGTTTAGATTGAACCATTTGGAAATATCACTGTGAACCACTATTCCCAAGTATTTCAGACCAGACAGCTGCCACTTAAATGAAAATGACTCCGTCAAGTGCTCCCTCTCCCCCCTGGGTAGGGATACATCCAATGCCTCCGTCTTATGGGTGTTGATCTTAAAATTGCTATGCTTACCATACTCCCCGAAGACCTTGAGTATTGAGGGGAAGGACGTGCGTGGTTGAGTTACGAATAACAATAAATCATCCGCGAAGAGCGCTGTTTTATACTGCCGATCGTTGAGTTCTACCCCTTTTATGTCCGGGCATCCACGTATTGCCACGGCTAGGTATTCCATAATAATTACATAAAGTAATGGGGAGAGAGGGCATCCCTGTCGTGTTCCGTTGTTTATCGGGAAAGGTGTGGACAATCCTCCATTAGCTTTAACCCTGGCTGTGGGACAACTATAAAGAGACATGACTCTGCTCATAAATCGTGTCCCCAGGCCCAGCCGTTCCAGTGAGGCCTCCAGAAAGCACCAGTTGACCCGGTCGAAGGCCTTTTCAGCATCAACCGATAGTATACACATTGGGATCTGACGGGCCTTCGACCGGGCCATAATCAACATAAGTTTGTTAGTGTTATCCCTAGCCTCCCTCCCCTGAACAAATCCACCTGATCGTTGTGTATCACAGAGGGAAGGAGAGGGGCTAGACGATTGGCTAAAAGTTTGGAAAATAGCTTTATGTCTATATTTATTAAGGAAATAGGCCTATAACTGGCCACTTCCGAAAGATCTTTGTCAGGCTTAGGGATAACACTAATGTGGGCTTCCAGTGATTGAGGGACCCACGTGCATTCTGAGGTAATGGCGTTGAACGTCTTTGCCAAGAACGGGGCTACCTGGGGGCAGAATAGTTTGAAGAATTTGGAGGTAAACCCATCTGGTCCCGGGCTCTTACCTCCGGGGGAACTGCGAATCACCTCTGTGACCTCTTCTTCAGAGAAGTCCGTCTCTAGTGTGTTGGTTAATTCGGGGGCAATGGCTGGCGGAGCTATATTGTCCATATAAGATTTTAGTTTATCTTTATATCTTTCTTTATTCATGTCAGCGTAATGCCCTTTGATATTGTAGAGACGATTGTAGAAGTCTCTAAATGCTTGCAGAATAGCTTCAGGATTTTGAGAAATTTCCCCGTTTTGTTGTTTAATTTGTGGAACACGTCCAAGGACACCCCTCGGATGGAGCAATCTAGCCAAAGGCCTTCCACATTTATCTCCATGCTCATAGAGATGCCTGCGGAGCCTTTCTCTTCCTCTTAAGTATTTCTGGTCAATGAGGCCCCTAAGTTCATCTCTCACCATTATCAACTCCGCCAGAGTCTGCTTCTCTAGTGTCCTTTTGTGGATGCTCTCTAGGGACCCTATTTTCTTTACTAGCGCATCTATTTTGTTACATTTTTCTCGTTTAATTCTAGAGCCATGTTTAATCAATACTCCTCTCACCACACACTTCAAAGTTTCCCACTGGGTTGGTAGAGCTGTCTGGTCTGCTTTGTGTATAGAGAGGAATTCGGAGATCACCTCCTTTACTTCTGAGCAGCAGATTTCATCATTCAGGAGGTTATCATTTAATCTCCAGGACCACTGTTTATCGTTTACCCCCGGCAGGCGCAGGTGACAGTAAATAGGAGCATGGTCGGAGAGGCACATCTGTCCTACGGTAGCCTGTGGCTCCCATGTCAAAACTCTCTGACTAACTAAAAAATAGTCTATTCTACTATAGGAGTCGTGGACAGGTGAGAAGTAGGTATAATCTCTGTCGTGGGGGTGAAGGGCTCGCCATATGTCTACCAGGCTTAGGTTCCGTAATGCTCGCTTAACCGCCCTCAGTTTAGACCCTGATATGCCTCTTCCACCAGAGGAACTGTCAATCGAGGGGTTCAAGGTGAAGTTTAAGTCTCCTCCTATTACGATGACTCCCTCTGCAAAGTCTGCAAGTGTGCCTAGGAGATCTGTACAAGAACTGGCGGGGTTGTTATTTGGTAGATACCAGTTGGCTATTGTAAAAATTGTAGGTCCTATTCTTAATTTTAGTAGAATATACCGACCATTTTCGTCGACGACTGTGTCCAGGACTGAGTGAGTGAGAGATCGGTGAATCGCTATGGATACTCCTTTGGATCTCCCCGTCGGGTTGGGGCTATGGATCCAGACGTTGTAGCGTTGGTCTCCGATGACAGGGACACGGCCCTCTTTAAAGTGGGTCTCCTGAAGGAGTAAAAGCATAACCCCAGATTTATGCATTTCATTTAAGACATTTGATCGTTTCTGAGGGGTGTTGAAGCCCCTAACATTATATGAGCAAATCTTGAGTTTAGACATGCTAAACCTAGGGTAGGATTCTAAGTTAAATTTAAAGGCACGCTTCTAAATTTGTGTGGGTCCGCTCCTAGTTTAGAGACCGAGTAGTGTCTGAATGATAGATGATAAAGAAAGAAGAGGAGAAAAGAAAGAGAAGAAGAGGGAAGATGAGAGAGGAGAGAGAGGAGTGCTTCAGTGGGAGCCCTATCAGTGAGTGATATAAGGTCACACCAAAGATTCGGTTTGCGACCCTGATGTGTGTCACAAATAAATTAGGAGCTGCTATAGAAATCAATTTGTAGAAATCTAGGCAGCCTGCTTATTACTTCTATTCACATTACTGAAGCGAAATGAAAACAAATATCCAACAGTAGGTAATAAAAAAACACAGATAAGGGAAAATAAAAAGCAAATAGGATCAGTTAAACTCTAGAATCTAGAGTCAGTAGGTAGGGAATAACTTATCCTACCGCACCTGTGCGGGCAGGAGTCCCTGTGGGGTTTAAAACCTTCTATGTCGGAGTCTCCCGCTCCAGGTCTAAGCCATAGCTTTTCACAGGCAAGAGGCTCGTACGGTTCCCAGGGAAGAGGAGGGGGAGGGGGGGAAGGAGGATGGGGGAGATGGGGGGAGGGAATGGGAGGGGGGGGTAGGAAGAGGAAGGAGGGGGGGGGACACATGTAGAATTTCCATCCTGCGAGACCACTCATAAACTTCACATAAAAGACATTTTAGTAAGATACTCCATAAGAGATAATCTTTCGCCAGTCCAGTTCTGTTTAGGGAGAATTAGTTCAGTACACCAAACCAACAGTTTTCAGAAGGCCGTTCTGGGAGAGAGGGGGAAGGAGGGGGGGAGTAGGGTAAAGGAAGAAAGGGGGGTATAGGGGAGGGGGAGGGAAGGGGGGGAAGGGGAGGGGTAGGAAGAGGGAGGGGGGGGGGCAGAAATAAAATTCCGTCCTCCAAAACCACTCATTAACTTCACCTAGAAAAAAGAACAGTTAAACAATACTTTCTAAAAGGGATAGTTTTCCCCCAATCCTAATCTTTTCAGGGGGGATCAGTTCAGTGCACCAAATCGACCTTTTTCAGAAGGCCGTTCGGGGTGAGAAGGGGAAGGAGGGGGAAGGATAGGGTAAGGGGAGGAAGGGGAATATATGAAAGGGAAAGGGGAAGGGAGGAAAATTGGGGGGGGTCAAGGGGGAAAAAAACCTTCTCACGGTGCTCAATTAGTTCTCAGTCCTTGTTTCCATTTCAATTGCGGGGTTATCATAGTCAGCTCCAAGTTCTTCTCAACGATGTTGTCTACGCTCCTCGTTCTGGCCTTGTCGCCGACGAAATCCTCCGCCTGGTCTCTGGAAGCCATCTCCAATTCTCATTGGGAACTCCGGCCATCCCTGGATAGGGACCATAGGAAGGTCGAGTGCCGAGGTGAAGGAGGACATATCAGCAGGAGATCGCAAGATAATCTGTCTGCCTTCGCTTCTAACCTGAAGTCTGAAGGGGAATCCCCAGGTGTAAGGTATTTCGTGATCTCTCAGAGTGTCCAGTAGGGGCCGTAGCGCCCTTCTTTTCTGAAGAGTCAGCCTAGAGAGGTCAGGGAGTATGGTCAGTAACTTGTCCTCGAATTTGCATTGTCTACCGTTCCGAACTTTATTCATTATGGCTTCTTTGGTCAGGTAATGGTGGACTCTACAGATCACGTCGCGTGGCCAGTCTGAATCGTCAGGTCTGGGGCCCAAAGCCCTATGGGCACGGTCAAGTTCTATGTAGTTAGAGGGGGGATCACTCAATAGCTCATTGAATATGCTCTGCAGCACCCTCGGTAAGTCTCTGGAAGCTACTGTTTCAGGCAGACCCCTTATGCGTAGGTTGTTTCGTCTCCCCTGTTTTCGCCGTCGTCCAAGGCATCAATCAAATGCGTAATTTGGGTCGATTGGTTTAGGAGGGTAGCTTGTTGTGTTCTGCAGATTTCCTCCAGGGCTGAAATTCTATGTGCGTGGTCTTGGCCTTGGGAGTCCACCCTAGTGACCTCTCCTCGTAGGCATGATAATTCACTCCTGTATGCCTGCTCTAGGCGACCTATGTACGCCTCCATGTCTTCCCGGGTGGGAATAGATGCCATCCTGGTTCTCAGATCATTCAACTCCCCAGTACACTGAAGGTCTGGGACTGATCATCTGGATGTAACTGGACAGGATATAGCTGGCTGTTGGGGTCAGGATACAGAGTTCGGGCAGAGCACACCGAAGTATATACAGTTGCAGGTGTCAGGAGAGGGGGCTCTCTATTTTCATCCCCAGCCTCTAACTGCACTCCTTGAGTCTCGGGTGCCGGGGTCCCCATCTGTGGCATAGTGGGGGGTCTCTGGAGTGTTGTGGCTTGATTTATTTCACCCATCTGCGGGGAACTCTGAGGGATCGCGCCTCCAGGGGATTCTAAGCGATCGGGCTGGGAGCTCACTTCCACCGCCACCCCCCGGCCGACCGGTTACCTGATCCTCTGGTTTTCATTGCCCTCTGGCTGCCGGGACCCTCTGCTGACCCTTGGGAGCTCTCCGCTTGTGTCCGCCGGCTCCCTGCTCCTTCCGCTGCAGCCGCCATCATCTCTGCCGCATCTCTTCTCCCTGTCGCAGCCATCTTAGTTTTCTGGGTTCTGGCGGGAATCTTTTCTCCTGTGCTAAAGAAGCGTTTAATGGAGGCTTCAGAGCTCCTAGAGGTCTGGGGATCGGATCCTGATGGTCTCGCCGGCTTCCCCCTTCGCATGTTCTCCTCAGTGCCTGAATTCTCTGGGCTTAAGTAGCTGATAAGGAGACCTAGGAGCGGGAGCCTGTGTAACTAGCGTCCTCGCTCCGCCATAGCTAGGCCACGCCCCCCCACACATTTTTTTTAATGATGCATTTAGAAAATAAAAAAAAAAAATAGTAGGCTTCCCTGTGTTTTTTTATTGCTAGCCAAGGTAAATCCAGGCAGCTGGGGGTGGCAGCCCGCAGTTGCCCTCTTTATCTGTGCTGAGAATTAAAAATACAGCAAAGCCCTATGTCTTTTTTTTTTTATTATTTATTTATTCTTACACTACTATGACTACAAGTAACCAATCACAGATGCCAGCATAGTGGGTGAGGGGCGCAATAGCCAATCACAGACACTGTCACAGAGTGTGGGCGTCTGTGATTCACTGTTGGAGCCAGTTGCAGTGAATAAATCAGTAAGTTAATGAGTGCGTTGTCCTTGGTAGTATAACGCAGATGTTTAATCACAGTTTTGCTTATTTTTGCTGCCCCCCAGCTGAATTAACAGTTTGGTTCACCCACTGCTAGAGAGGAATAGCTTGATTTCTGTTTTTGAACCCCTACAGCATACTGTCCTCAGCTTACATAGCAAAAACCTGATGATTGATTCCTTTCAAAAGGACAAAATCAAATCCTTTGCAAATGTAGATGTGGCACCCCCCCTGGTCTGGCTGCCACCGGAGGAACTGCACTCCTCCATTAGCGGGAGAGTAGTGCCCCTGTTCTCCAGATACTGGGATGGTGAACTCGAGACCCCATAACCGCAACACACACGTAGGATGGTGGGCAGACCCAGGAGGGAGGGCTTAGTCTCAGTGAGGGGAACAGGGAAGTGTAGAGGGAGTCGGGAGGAAGACAGAGAAGGAGTAGGAAGTTGGAGTGAGAGCCAAGAGGTGGTGTGAGGTGTTAGCGCCCACGGGCTGGAGCACAGTTACGCTTTCCACGGGAGGAAAAGACTGGAAAGCGTAGAAGAAGGAAGGAGTCCTTGGGGTGCAGAAGAAGACTTAGATCACCCGTACGCCCGTTTCTGGCAAAGGAACAAAGGAGCTGGTGGACAAAACAGGGAAGCGGCCCTGAACATGGTACAGCAGCTGTAGGCCCGATCCGTTGAACCGGAGGACATGAGATCTTAAGGGAACTTTGGCCACAAACCTGGCACATCTCGGAGAAGCCATACTGAGGCGTGGCACTAGGAACCGGTGCCAGTCAATGCCTGTGGCTCTCGGTACCCAAGGTCTCTGTGTGGAGGCGCTAACAGAAAAGGCGAGGCGAGTTAGAGGCACTGAAAGTACCGCCAGTAACAGGAATACTGTGAGTGAAAGGAACACCGAAGGGGTCTCGCCAACACTGTCCCAGTTCTTGAGAAACAGCTGAACCGGACATAAGCAGAGGAAGGCACCTGGAGGCCTGGTCGGAAAGTTGAAGTAAAGGTACAGAACTCCAACAGATGTGTGTGACACTTTTCTTTGCGGCGCCCACTGGCTGCCTAGGCTGCATGAAACACTAAGGTACTAATGACTCGATGAACACTGGCCAAAGAATTAACTGAATTTCCTACCCACTGCCCTGGGGATCCCACTCCGCCGGCAGGGAGCGAAACCATCCAAGCTGCCGGTCATCGTCCCCAGAGGTACTGCAGCAGCGGTGGCCGCACACCGCGGGTAGCGTCACCAATACCCCGTTTCCCTTTAGTCCCCGTCACCTAGTCCTGAACTTTTAATTGACACTGCAGGGTCACAGAGCCGGGTTGCCACCATGATGTCCCCCATAAAAGAACCAAAAGATCCAGCCGCTTCAGAGTATCCCCATTGCCCTGGAGTGTGTGTGTCATACTAGTCATGTAAAGTTATTAAATTTCATACCTACCTGAACATCCCAAGCCCATTTGTCTGACATAACTGTAAAGACACAAATATATCTCATTATGATAGAAGAAACTAAAGTTTTTTTTTAGTTTTATTTGTCTTTTGGGTGCAAGCAGTTCTTTTTCATTCACTTTGCTGGTAGTGCTCCCTTTGTCATCCCATTGACTCCTCTGCAGTGGGATCGTGGTGTGCAAATTGTAGCTGTGGAAACAAGGAGAACTGACAATTGTCTACCTGTCTGCCATACCCCTCAGCCAATCAGATCCTTCCAGGGGTGAGACTTGATTGGCTAACTGGGAAGATGATACATTGTAGTGCGTGAGCACAACAGTGTATTAGCAATGTTTCACAGGTCTAATACCCTTCTATGGAACTATTAAGTCTTGTCAAAAGAAAAAAAATCATGTTTTTAAGTGCTATAAAAATAAAAAAAAATCACAGTTTTAATTAAAAAAAGGTTTATCTGTAAACTAACACCCTTCCCCCTCCCGCAAAAAGTCATGCTAAATATCGTCACGTTCATAACAACCCTAGAAAGCTGTATCAATTTTGATGGCGGCCAAAACAATATGTGAAAAACTATCAAAAAAGAAACTTATATCTATTCCAAAACGATAAAAACTACGGCTCCTTACTCAAAATTCAAGCCCTTGTATGGTTCTATAAACAGAAAAATGAAAATGTTAGGGCTCTTATAATATGACGTGACCACCAGTAATGACATTTTTTTATATATAATTTTACTTGTGAAAAAGTAGTAAAACTTAAGAATAAAATTAAAAATTTGATAGCAACGCAATCGTAACAACCCGGAGGGTAACATTAGCGTGTCAATATTGCAATGCACAGAAAACTCATGTCTCATTTATAAAAATAAACCATAATTAAAAAGTTAAAGGGAACCAACCACCAGGATTTGCAGAAGGCGATTGATGTGTGCAGCATGACATCATTGTTTGAGTTCTTTCTTACTTCCTCCACTGTGGGCATGGCAGTCTGCTGTAAGCCAAACCCCTTCTCTCTCATCCATGGAGTTTGGATTACAGCAGGCTTCCAAGCCCACAGGGGAGGAATAAAAAACCCAAATAGTGATGTCATGGTGCACACATCAATCACTTGCTGCATAGCACTACATCCTGGTGGTTGGTTCCCTTTAAATGTATCGGTGATCAGGAAGACACAAGTACCACAAAATGCCACCAATGAAAGCTACAGCTTATCCCACAAAAATATACCTTCATACAGCGCCGATGATCAAAAAATTGGCTCTCAGAGAAACCTGTAAAAACAAATAATTTTTTTTTTTAAAAAGTGCATTAATTATGCCAAAATAATAAAAATAAATAAAGAACTATATAATCAGCTACAGTACTATATTTAGGCAGTATGGCGAATAGTGTAAAATTTGTAATGCAAAAAAAATAGTGTCAGAATTGTTGTTTGTTTCTCCCCAGGAAATGTTGATAAGAGTTTGTTAGGAGATGTTAATCGGTAACATTTCCCCTCGTAGAGAGTGACGTGCAAGTGTAAAAAGACTTATAGTGTCACGTTTCCTCTGTACAGTGCATCTCAGATACAATAAGAGGTACTCCTGTGTTTGGTACCTGGTGTGTTGAGCGGTCAGTAGTTTATTGGCAGGGCAGGCTTACTGTCACGCTTGGATAAGGGCATATCCGACTACCGTGCGTAACAGTGGTGCATGGACCAACGATGTCCAGTGCGCTACACAGAACAACAGACGGAGACACCAGAGGGATAAATACAGTGGAGGGCCCTGCTCATAGGGATTGGGGAAGAGGTGACCTCCTGCACTCACCTGTGGTTGTGCCCTGATCTCCCTATTGTCCCTATACAAGTTCTTTGAACACGTCGCCGAGCCGAATACCTTAAGCCCTCGCTGGCTCTGATGTAAGCCCTCAATAGGGAATGGCTGGCAGTAGCGCTAGTCCCACCACTGCAATAATGGAGACAAGAGGGAAAGGCAAGACAGACAGGGAACAACAAACTATTTCATGCCTGCTGCCTAGCTCCGTTGGCAGCAGACGGCTTGGCAGTAGTCAGCTCTCCAGAAAGCACCTTCACCAAAGGCTGCTTGGCTAGTAATGAAGTTCAATCTCCAGCAAAGCATGTTTGAACCATGTGCTTATATAAAAGGGATAGGGTAATCATAGAGTGGCCACACCTGGACAAGACCTAGCTAGCTTGGTGGCAGCAGAATCTGACATTAACACTTCAACTGCCAAAGGAAAAAAAGCATGTTTATTATGAAATCTCAATATAGACATAAGACAGACGGCCCAAACCTGTCACAAGTCTTCCAGGTAAGAGAGACCATCATAACACTTACATTCTGGATCTGTGTTGCTCAGATGTTCCATCTTTCCAGTGATTGTTCGGCTACTTTACTGAGCAGCATCTCACAGAACTTTGCCAGTTATACATTCTATTTGAAGTGATGTTTGTCCTGAATTCCTGTGTCTGTCATTTTCTGATCTCTGTTATCTGCCTCCCAAACCAGTGTTTGATATCCCTTTTGTCTGCTCCAAGTACGTGTTATGATCTCTGGTATTTTGTCCTCTGGACCGTGACCTGAATATGCCTCTGTTTACTCATTGAATCCTCTTCATGCTCTTCTAGAAACAAGACCCTTGACTGTTGCATGATTACGTCTGTCTACTCCCTGAATACTACAAGCTCTCCTGGAACCTGACCCTGGATTATCTGACTTCCATGCTATCTATACTACCTGTAAGTAATGACTGTCACATCATAGCTATTAGTAGTGACTAGCATCACATATAGGTCATGCAAGGCTCCTCTTCATTGAGAAATTGGATTTGAACTCTAGTGCCACCTACACATCAGGTATTATAAGAAATGAAGGGTAGCACTCAACAGTGATGAATGTTTTACGGTGCCAGTGAAGGGAGCCAAAGGTTCCGTAGACAATATGGTTTGTAGTCACTGCACACGTATGCTTAAGGTGAAAGTTTATTATACAGTGCTGAGTGAAGCGACCGACAAGTTAGACGTTTCGGCAAAAACATTGGCCTTGTTCACATTGTAGCCCTTATGGTTGCTTCAGAATAAACAACTAGAACAGTGTGGTTTTATGTCCATGTGGTGAAGCCAGCTTTGGGTGATATACAGTATATACCCGTTCTTCTGATATTCTGAGGGGAATGTCCTACAGGATATATGCTTATGGGACGAGGATCTGCAGGATAGGCTGCGTCTTCGGTCTGGTCTAGTGGTTAGATGTAGGGATCCCTTCAGATTCAAGACTTCCCTGGATTATCATAGATGAGACAGAGTACAAGGGTCTCTGTGTGAAGAGCTCGCCCTGATGTGCTAGCACTGCTATATCACTGACGGAAAGCGAAAGCTCCGCCACCATAGCATCACCAACTAGGTACTGACCATACAACACAAGCTGACATAACAGCCTAGAACGCATGTGGCTCCACTAAAGGGCGAGCTCTTCACACAGAGACCCTTGTACTCTGTCTCATCTATGATAATAGATAAATGAAGTCTTGAATGTAGTCTCCATCTGTAGACTGGGATGGGCGGGTTTTGGGGCTCCATTTTTCCCCCTTGCTGGCTTTCAGCATGCCCCAGTGGGCGTCATCAGTCTTTCTGCTGCTCCTCCTCTTTTTGAAATTCTCGCCTCCTCTCGTAGTATGACGCGCCGGCTGGAACATCATATCCGGCCCGGTGTATTGTGTTGGCTTATGACGTGTACTGCTCGGCTTCAATATGTGCACCGCTCATGCACCGGAGCTGGGCCGTACACATTATCAGCCCCCACAATGCACCGGGTCGGATAGGACGTTCCGGACGGCTCATGACAGCAGCAGAGGAGGCTGGAATTTCAAAAAGAGTTAGAACAACAGAAAGACTGATGACGCCCAGCGGGGCGTGCTGAGAGCCAGCAAGGGGGGAGAATGGAGCCCAGAATCTGTCCATCACAGTCTACGGATGGAGACTACATCTAAGTTATAAATCATTTTTCTTAAGCTTTATAGGGCACTTTTAGCTCAGAGAGGGATGGTTAGGGATCAGCTAGCAAGGTGCAGGGATATGTAGTGGTAGCATTGGGGACGGGGGGTAGAACGACCTGACAGGTTCCCTTTAATATCACAAATTTGAAGAGATTGCAAAAGATCTATAGAAAAAAAAGTCACAGAATCAGCAAAGAACCTCTTGTATGTGACATTAAAGCTTCATTCACTGATTCAAATGCCTTGAGATTCAGGTCTGAGTGATACAAGAGATCTAAGTAGAGACTGGTTAAAGAGAATCTCCAGGGCAGTACTGTTGTTAGGTTTTGCATCCATTGTATGGCTGAGATTAACCATTGGTTGCCAGCAGAAACGCGTTGAGGGAACCTTTATATGACCTGTATTCGTTTATGGAATAACCAAGCAATAGTGGTGCTATGCAAGTACCTTACTCAAAATCAAGTAAAGAGAGAAATAAAGCCTACAACAGAACCAGGACTGTGGAGTCGGAGTTGGTGATGGTGACTATTTTGGTACAGTGAGCCGACTCGGACTCCTAAAATATATAATGAATTGGGTACAGTAGTTGAATGCTGAATATTGTTATTATGAACTAGCTGTAGATCCCGGGGTTGCCTGAGCATAGTAACTGTTTTTCGTTATAAGCTGAGTGTATATATGTCCACTATATGCATCAAACCTGCCCCCACACACCAAACCCCAACGCCCCACCCACCTTCACTGCACCCAAACCTACCCGTCACTCCCCGACCTACCCCAAACCTGCCCCAGCACACTCCCGAAACTGCACCCCCAAAATGCGCCTCCTCACCCTTCTAACCTGCACCCCTCCAAATCCGCCCCCCCCCCCAAAATTCTGCCCCTCAAACCCGCACCTCCCCCGCGCAAAAATGACAAACCCGGACCCCTCCAAACCCCCCCACCCTGAACCCACACCCTCCCAAAAACAATGCCTTCCCAAACTAGCACCAAATCCCAAAAAACGCCCCCGTTGCACCTGCACCCCCCAAACTTACCCACCCAAATCTGCACTCCCCACAGACCCTGAGTCAAATGGGGTGTGTGTAAATTTTTATGATTGTAGGTGCGACGGTGCGAATTCCTTTATTGGACATACATTGTGAAGGGACAGGGCCATAAAGGTGATGGAGCTATAAAGGGTGGGGCTATGTAGAGTGGGTGTGGTTATGTGGAGTGGGCAGGATTTATGACACACACATATACTCAGCTTTATATACAAAGATTATGTTTTATCTAAATAATATCTTGATTATTGTATCATAATAATGATTAAAGCGTGATGTTCACATTGTACTACAATAAATGTATCACTTAGACATGAGCCATATATGAGAGAGTAGGAGTCATGGAGTCGGAGTCAGGGAAATTGAGGTGTCAGAGTTGGTGGTTTGGTTTAGCGACTCCACAGTCCTGAATAGAACAGCCACAACCACACCCCACTGATTCCTGCACAGACTACAACACCTCTATCCCCACAACTAAAACAACAACTCAGACCTAGCTCCTTGAAGGCCATCGTGTGGTTTCTCATACCTCCTGAAGATTCAGAGGGGAGGCTTCTACGCACAAATAACCAACAGTGTGCAGAGGTAGATGGGGACCCAAGGTGAGGAAACTTAAAGCCTGTGCACAAGGTGGGAAAAGGACTAATAATATTATAATCACCCTTTGATGTCTGGTGGAATACAGCAGCACAGTTTTTAACCCTTCATTCTCCCTACTTTAATTATCTGAGATAATGACCTTTGGGTTTTTATTGTCTGTAAGCAATAATCATCAACATTAACATAAATAAACACATGAAATAGATCCCTCTGTGTGTAATGTCTCTATATAATATAGGTGTTTCACTTTATATATTGAATTACTGAAATGAATGAACTTTTTGATGAACTTCTAATTCATTGAGACGCGCCTGTATATATAATGGGTGATTTTTAAAATTCAGTTTTTCTATCTCTTTGGTTTGGCGCCATCTAGAGCATATATTCTACATTTTTCTTTTTGTTTATTCCTAGATTTTGAGGATAAACATTAAAGATGTAGTGAGAAGTAGCACAAAATCATTTAGGCTGTGTATTGATTGCCATATATTTCAGACTATGAGGTGTACCTAGGTTTTAGAGGGGGAAAATAAGAAAACAAAATGTGAAGCGAGACATTTGGGCATGACGCTCCGTTGTAGAGGGGGCGGGGGATCTGCTGCTAACGCCGCTATGGGGGTAATGTCAATCCTGTACTAATGTCCCCAATCCTGGGCCCTTTCAAGGCATATATGTTCCCCCGTCATGGTGTATATGTTCCCCAAGCTTGTCCCATCCTCGTATATATGACCCCTATCCTGGCCCTCATAATGGTATACAGCAGCATGTAAAAGTTTGGGCACCCCTGCTAAAAACTGTTATTGTGAACAATTAAGCAAGTTGAAGATGAAATGACCTCTGAAGGGCATAAAGTTAAAGATGGCACATTTCCTTTGTATTTTAGGGAAACCTTTTTTTAACCATTTACATTTTAAAAATTAGAAAGAAGAAATGCAAATGTTTGGGCACCCTTGTATATTTGTGTGCTCAGATACCTTTGACCAAGGTTTCAGACCTTAATCAGCCTGTTAGGGTTATGAATTGTTCACCATCATCATTAGGAAAGCCCAGGTGATGCAAATTTGACAGCTTTATAAAAACCCAGCCTCCTCTAGCCTTGTGCCGGACAACCGCACTCATGGGTTCTTCTAACCAGCTACCTAGCACTCTGAGAATTAAAATGGTGGAGGCCCACAAAGCAATAGTAGGCCACAAGCATATACAGAGCAAGGAGTTTTCAAGTTGTGCTTTTCTCAGTTCAAAATGTAATTATGAAATGGCAGTTAGCAGGAACAGTGGAGGTCAAGATAAGGTCTGGAGCACAAGCAAAATTTCAGTGAGAGCTGCTCCTACAACTGCTAGAAAAGCAAATCAGAACCCACGAAGTGACTGCAAAAAACCTTCAGGAAGATTTAGCAGACTCTGGAGTTGTGGTACATTGTTCTACTGTTGACACCTTCACAAATATGTACCTATAAAGGGCAGACAAGAGCGCAATAGGGTCTTATCTGATATAAAAGCAATAAATGTTGGCGATATTCACTGCTCACCTTGTTGGGTTCTGCCACTCCCAACCAGTATAATCACACGTGCAGCTGCTGTACGACCCACACTTCCATGTGGATAATAGTGGAGATGCAAAACTCAAACAGGACGGTGTGTCATGGTCCGCGATGCTGTATATAGATCAGGACCACCAGATGATATAAAGGTGTTTTTTTCTTACTCATCTCTATGCGTTTCAGAACCATCCCTGCTCCTTCATCAGGATAATACACCATATATGGTGTATATTCCTGATGAAGGAGCAGGGACGGCTTCGAAACGCGTAGAGTTGAGTAAGAAATAAACTTCTTTATATCATCTGGTGGTCCTGATCTATATACAGCATCGCGGACCGTGACACACCGTCCTGTTTGAATTTTGGACCTTCACAAATATATCCTTCATGGAAGAGTCATGAGAAGAAAACGTCTCCTGCGTCCTCACCATAAACGTCAGCATCAGAAATATGCAAAAGAACATCTAAACAAGCCTAATGCACTTTGTAGAGAAGTCCTGTGACCAAGTAGGTTAAAATAGAACTCTTTGGCCGCAATGATCAAAGGTCTGTGTGGAGAAAAAAGGGTACAGAATTTCAGGAAAAGAACATCTCGCCAACCATTAAGCATGGGGGTGGATCAATTATACTTTGGGGATGTTTTGTAGCCAATGGCACGGGGAACATTTCACAAGTAGAGGTAGGAAAGTATTCAATGAAATTTCATGAAATTCTTGATGCAAACATAAGACCATCTGTAAAAAAGGTGAAGTTGAAAAAGGATGGCTTCTACAAATGGATAATGAACCTAAGCACTCATTAAAATCCACATTAGACTACCTAAAAAGGTACAATCTTAAGATTTTACAATGGCAATCACAGTCTCTTGATCATCCTGGTATATATAGCTTGGTATATATGGCCCTCATCATTGGCCAATCCTGGCATATATGTCCTCATCCTGGGCCTATTTTGGTATTTATGGCCCCATCCTGGTATATGTGGCCCTTATCCTTGGCCTGTGACCTACTCCTACAACTCCCCCAGCCACAACCAGGTACATCTAGACTACAAGAACCCCCCCCCCACACACTTTCCTACAAAAATTGGTACGCCGTACTACTTGACTAAACTGGACCTTCACTCAAGGAGGGGGATTATTGTAAACGGTATTAAACTCTCAGATAACCACTGATATCTCATTGTGGCCTTCTGTCTATGTTGTGTTTTTGTCTTGCTCCAGCACTTTGTGAATGAAGTCTTCTGAGATGTGTCTGTCCTCTTAAATCTGGACGTTATCTTAATTTTCTCACAAGATTTAGATTCTCATCACCAGCATATTTGTGTAATTTGTCACAAATCCTATTCCCATAACCTTGACAAATGGCAAGAGTTACTGAGATGACATTTTGTGGGATATATCATCAGATTCTCCTCTTATGGCCCTTCTAGTTACAGAACTAGACAGAATCTGTAGTTCACACCTTCAATCTTATGAAGCCTTGTTTCTCCTTTGGTTGAGTTTTGCACCATCCTGACCTTAACAAGACATTTTTTTTCTTGGGGTAGCCTCCTCAGAACGGGTGGGAGCTGTATACTTGCAACAGTCTCAAGAAAGTAGGAATCATTCTTCTCCAAAAAATGTGCTCCTGTTCTTAATTATTCTCCAAAGGGATGATGGTCCTTTGTTTCCAAAGATTCACTCTTTAGTGATCAGTCTTGGAAACACTTCTCATTCCTTTTCGGGCATCCTGATTTCAAGCATACTGCAATGTACAGTCTTCAGTTTGCCATCATCTTCCATAACCAGTTTCTTGCTGTGGAAAATGGTTTCTCTATACATCTGGACCAAAACAATCTACAGATGCAGTTGATGCTAAAAACAGATAAACATGGCCATCCTGTGATGCTAGTCACCAACCGGACAAGAAGTAGAAAAGTCAAACGTACAGGTCAAGTACCAGGAGAGCACGTCAAGACAGAGGGACAAAACAGAGGCATAGTTAAGTCAAAGTCCGAGGTCAGTTACCTGGAGAAGAACGGATCAGAACAGAGAGACAAGACAAAAGGATGGTCAAACACAGGCAAGATCAAGCACCAAATGATCAATTCCCAGAGGAAAGATACTAGAGACCAACCTAGCTCCTCAGAGCTAAAACTATGACTGGCAGTGCTCTGTAAGTGCAGATAACTGAAATGTAGTAGTAGGAATAATGCAGCAATATAACAGTAAAGAAAAAAATATATATCTAATATATAGAGCTGAGTGTATGCATGTGTGTATATGTATGTCCTCTATATGCCCATATATGGCAATAGTACTCTGTGTCCCTCATGGTAATAGTGCCCCCTGTGCCCATATATAGTAAATCTGCCCATATATTATAATAGGACTGTGCCCTCATGGTAATAGTGCCTCTTTTGCCCATATATAGTAACTGTGCCCATATATAGTAACAGAGTAAATCCAATGGATATATATGAACGATCCGCACTGCCGTGAGATGAAAAGGACCACAAAGATATATCAGGAATGATAGCTTTATTCTACGTGTTTCAGAGCTATATCCTTGTTCCTTCCTCAGGAAACCAACCCTAAAGCCACCGTTCCTGATATATCTTTGTGGTCCTTTTCATCTCGTGGCAGCGCGGATCATTCACATGTATATCCTTTGGATTTACTCATTTGTTACCATGGAACAGACATGGTTTGTGGATCCTGCAGCAGCCGTTACATGCAATGCAAACTGGATGTGTGTCACACAACCTGACAAGGTGAGCAGCGACATTATTGTGTGCATAATATGTCACAAAGATAAGACCCTATTTTGCTCTTTTTGTATTCTCAAAAGTTTGTTCTTGCATATATGGTAATAGGACACATACTGTAAGCCCATATATAGTATTAGTACTCTGTGTCCCTCATGGTAATAGTGCCCCTGTGCTTATATATGGTAATGTGGCGCCCCGCAACAAGTGCGTCACAGGAGGGTATTGCAGCCAAGACAGCAGCAGCAATATTCTCTGACTAGGCAATGACACAGTTAAAACTCAGAGCTCCATACCCTACATGCACATCAGAATAGAGGGCCAATAAGGTCCTGGTGGGCAGAGTGTAGTGGTAGTGTGTGGAGGAGAACTGAATTGGCAGCGTAGGAGAAGAGAGCAAAAACAACAAGTGTGGCACCCCATGGGTTAATGTGCCACAATAACATCACATGGGTTCTCTCCCCCACTACACACTGACAAACACTACCACCTCTGGGCAATAGAGGGAGCACCTCCTGCTTCCATATATAGACTTGTCCATGAGGGAGAGCTCAGACCGTACAGCACGGTGTAGTGCTGTGAACAGCTCAAGAGAACTGAGAGCTTATGGAGAGCAGAGTTAGCTCAGTGCAGACCTAGAAAGGGTCAGAGGAACAAGGAGAACGAAAGACAGAGGAACACGTCTGGGAGCTGGAGTGACACCATCACTTGCCCCAGAAGTAAGCACAGAGAGACGGACACCGGATCCGGTACTGTGTCTGGCACCCACAGCACAGCGAATCCAGGAACAGCGGGATCTCTAGATACCCCCTAGTACCAGAGTGAAGCAACACGGAGGGGTCAGTGCAGCATAGAGGACCCAAGTTGCCTAGCCAAGTGGTACCAGCAGCAAGCAGAGAGAGACGTGAGGAATCCCAGCAGCTTAGCTTGAAGCAGCAGCTCAGGACACACACACAGTGCAGCATAAGGAGGCTAATGACCCGGACAGGGTGTGGGGAGAGAGCCCAGCTCCATTACAGACTCCGTGGACTATAATCTGCAATAATATCAGCAGTAAAGCTTTGGAAAACAACTTTGGAGTCTGTGTAGTGATTGTGACCTTTGCTCCAGATTCAGCACAGAGACAATTCCTCCCTGCAGATCCAGCCTGTCAGCTCTGCAGCATCAGGGAGAAGAAGGGAATTACAGTATCAACTAAACGTAAGTGTGTGTGTCCTCCAACTCTTCCCCACCATCTATAACCCCAATAGACTTTAACCTTTACTGCCCCGGGGGATACAGTTCCCCCCACTGGAACTATCCCACCTCCGCTGCCCTCACATCACCCCCGGAGGTTCTGCAGCAGCGGCGGCCCCCATTACTGGCCGCATCAAGTGGGTGGCGTCACCCGTGACATATCCCTTGTAAATATTCTCCCTTTTATTGTGCTGAGCCAGGGACACGGTCCGGACCAGGCCACCAGTGACATCCCCAGCAGCAGATCGGTCCGGTACCGAGTACCCCACGTCCCTTGGGGCTCCACAACCTGGCGTCACGAACAGGATCTACCCGGTCCAAAAGAATTGGACCCTGTGCGCCATCTGAACTGTATTTTTGAGAATCCGCCATTTTGGAGCGCACGGCGCGCGGGAAGGAGAGGGGGCGGTACCCTGCATTGGCGCGAACCCAGCCTCCTCCCTTGGTGCTGACGACATCCGGCGGGGAAGAAGATCCCTGCTGCACCCCGGAACCTCCCAGAGACATCCGGACGGAAGCGGAAGGCGGAGGGCGCATACTAACTAAGGGGGCTCAAGATGTTGCAGGCCGATGCACAAGACGGCGGTGGAGTAGCCGATGGAGCTGCAGCGTCGGGTCAGCCAGTAGCGTCCGGCGGTGCAGCGGCGCAAGGAACAGCATCCATAATGCCATTCCTGATGCCGTATACTCCAGGGGCAATGTGGCTGCCCCAATACTCCGGTGAGCCTAATACTCTAACTGACTTTATGCAAAAGATTAAAGAGTACTATGTGATGTATCCCCTCACTGAAGCCCAGCGTGTAGGCATGATAATGGGACAGTTAACGGGCAATGCACGGCGTGAGGTGGCGTCCTGGCTGGACACAGATAAGGACACTGTAGAGCATCTAGCAGCCAGACTGAAAGCAACGTTTGAATCTGCTGTTGATGCCCGGGCTAAGATGAGGTTCTTTGCATGCCACCAGAAGCCTAAACAGAGTGCCAGAGACTTTGCCTTGAACTTGCAGGAAGCACTCAAAGCCCTTAAGCTGGCAGAACCTGCTTTAGCCCCGGGAGCTGATAAAATGCTATTTGACCAATTTATTGAGGGCCTCCATTCCCCTTCCCATCGAGGACAGTTAAGCATGGTACTGCTGCAGAACCCTGACATGACATTTACTGAGCTGAAGGATAGAGCTATCCGTCTGCAGCAGCTGGAGGAGCCAAGGGAATTAACATCTGTGCTTGACACTGTAGCAGCACCTCAGCAGGCGGCAGCGCCAGTGACATCTGCCATGTCGACGACTGCTGCTGAGGCCGGGGACTATATCTCAAATGCAGCCATCAACCAAAAGCTAGATGCCCTGACAGACACCGTGATCTCCATGGCCAAGGTCATCAAGGAACTGCGAGAGTCAAAACCTGCACCCAAGATCGAGTTGGCGACCAGCCGAGAGGATGTTCCGTGGATGAGGCCCAGAAGATACCCAGCAGCAAGAGGACGACCCAGCGATCGCTACCAACCAGATGGACAGCCCGTCTGCCGCCGTTGCCAGAAACCAGGTCATTTTGCTCGAGAGTGTCCTTTAAACGACGATACCCTGGGCAGGCGGGCCGCTCCCCAGGAATGAACACTCAAGGCCCCTCAGCCTGGTATGACAAATTTGTGGGAGGAAAGCCGGTGATCCCTATTGTGTTGGATGGCATCCCCTTTAGTGCCTTGCTAGATACTGGATCCCAAATAACATCTATCCCACATGTTCTATACAAAAGGTACTGGGCTGATTCAGACATTACTAATGCGCCAGATGGCTTTAACTTTGAAGTGTGGGCTGGTAATGGATTGATGATACCAAAGGTTGGATTTAGAGAGATGAATATTCAGGTTGGGAAGGCAGAATTGCAGAAACAGGGTATTATAATCGTAGATGTCGACCGGCGAGGCCGTGAACCCGTGATGGTGGTAGGAATGAATGTTATTGAGAAATGTTTTTTCCGAAGTGTTAAGTGTTTTGCAGCAAATCGCCGAGACTGCCGGAACTGGACAACAGAGGCTTCTGCACAAAGAGATCAAAGCCCTGATGTTGAAGCAACAGGTAGAAATCTCCGGAGTTGAGATCGGCAGTGTCAGAGTAAGTGACCCAATACCTATTGTAATTCCTCCCAAAACTGAAATGTTGGTGTGGTGCAGAGCCGCAATAGGCATTAAAGGGCAAGATTATCAGGCCCTGGTAGAACCCGTGTACTCAGACAGTAGACCGACCATACTCACTGCTAGAGGAGTGGTTGACGTACACAGGGGAAGAGTGCCGTTACGCCTATTGAACTGCGGAGAAGATGAGGTCACATTACCAAAGTATGCTACCATGGCTAAGTTGTACACGGTTGATAACAACAACATCACAGCCGCCGAGCCCTTGAACCTGTCATGTCATACGGATGACAATGGCTCAGAGGAGAAGCTGGAGGATTGGTGCCAAAAGTTGCATGTAGGTACCAGTTCTACACCTCCCCGTCACAAGCATGGAGTATACCGGGTAGTGAAAGAATATGAGCAGATATTCAGCAAACACCCGTTAGACTTTGGGCAGATCAAAGGGGTAGAGCACACTATACCCACAGGTAACCATCAACCTATAAAAGAGAGGTATAGACCCTTACCACCAGCTCACTACCAAACCACCAAAGACATGCTCAGAGAAATGAAATCTGCAGGGGTAATAAGAGACAGTTGTAGCCCCTGGGCAGCACCTCTAGTGTTAGTCAAAAAGAAGGATGGGACCATGAGAATGTGCGTAGATTACCGGCAGATTAACCACATTACACATTAGGACGCATACCCATTACCTAGGATTGAGGAGTCATTAGCTGCATTAAAATCTGCTAACTACTTTTCCACCCTTGATCTGACTAGTGGGTACTGGCAGGTTCCTGTGGCCGAGGCCGACAAGGAGAAGACAGCGTTTACTACGCCGATGGGCCTCGGTGAGTTCAATTGTATGCCGTTCGGACTCTGCAACGCACCCGGGACCTTCCAACGTCTGATGGAGAGCTGCCTAGGACACAAGAACTTTGAGACTGTCCTCCTGTACCTAGATGACGTCATTGTATATTCGAAGACGTACGAGCAACATCTACAAGACCTGGCAGAAGTGTTCGAAGCTTTATCGAAGTATGGCATGAAAATCAAGCCATCCAAGTGTCACCTTCTCAAGCCAAAGGTACAGTACCTGGGACATGTCGTGAGTTCAGAGGGAGTAGCACCGGATCCTGATAAAATCACCGTGATAAGGGATTGGCCAAGACCTACGAATGTAAAAGAAGTGAGGCAATTCCTGGGCCTGGTAGGCTATTATAGAAGATTTATCCGAGGATTCACGAAGCTAGCGGCTCCCCTGCAAGACATTCTGGTAGGACGGTCAAGGAAGACTTCAAACTGTAATTCCCTGGCATGGTGGGATGAAGAAAGAGAGAATTCCTTCAATCAGCTAAAAAGTGCGCTGACGGGAGAAGAGATCCTGGCATACCCTGATTACCATCAACCATTCATTCTTTACACGGATGCCAGCAACGTGGGACTGGGAGCAGTATTGTCGCAGAAGCAAGGAGGCAAAGAAAGAGTTATTGCCTTTGCAAGCAGGAAGCTCCGGCCTACAGAACGAAATCCCGAGAACTACAGCTCCTTCAAGTTAGAGCTACTAGCAGTAGTCTGGGCTGTAACCGAACGCTTTAAACATTACTTGGCAGGTGCAGAATTCGCCATCTACACGGATAACAACCCGTTGACTCACCTGGACACAGCCAAATTAGGTGCTTTGGAGCAGCGATGGATAGCCCGGCTATCAAACTACAACTTTGTCATCAAATATCGGGCAGGCCGCAAGAATGGGAACGCAGATGCCTTATCCCGGATGCCGCACCTGAAAGACGTGGAAGAGGAACCGGAAGAGTTGGAAGAGATTGAACTCCCGGCCTTTCATCGTTCAAGGGCAGAAGATTATCGACCCGGCATCTACCAAAAGAAACAGGAAATAAACCTTAACCCGTTAAGACACTACGGATGGGCTGAAGCTCAAGATACTGATCCAGCCGTGAAGCTAGTGAAAGAACTGCTTACGCAACAACATGCACACCCTGGACAGAATGCCCCAGCTGAAGCTATACAGCTATGGAAGGATAAAGGCAAGTTGTTCCTGCATCAAGGGAAGCTCTGTAGACGATTTACCAATCCCAAGACGCATGAACTGGTCTGGCAGATAATCGTGCCCAAGCGAGACACTCAAATGGTCTTAGAGGCTTATCATGACAACGCAGGGCATTTCGGATGGAAGAAGTTAGAAGCAATCCTGAGAGACAGATTCTATTGGGTTGGCATGAGAGGATCCATTGAACTATGGTGCAGAAGATGTGCCGCATGCAACCTCAGAAGGAAAGATCTACAGAAAGCTCCACTTCAACCAATAATAACCAAGCAGCCTCTTGAACTAGTCGCATTAGATCACGTCAAGTTGTCACCAAGCCGGTCAGGCTATGTCTATGCCTTAACCATCGTGGACCATTACTCACGTTTCTTAGTGGTGGTACCAGTCAAAGACTTGACAGCGAAGACGGCAGCAAAAGCATTCCAGACGCATTTCTGTAGACCACATGGTTACCCAGAACAAGTCCTTGCAGACCAAGGTCCAGCTTTTGAATCAGAACTATTCAAGGAATTCTGCAATATGTACGGTTGCAAGAAGATTCGCACAACGACATATCATCCCCAAACAAATGGTCTATGCGAGAAAATGAATCATATAGTAATCGAACTGTTAAAGACCTTACCGGAATCAGAAAGAAACCAGTGGCCAGATAAATTACCTGATTTGGTAGACTTATACAACCATGTCCCCGTGAGTTCCACAAACTGCACTCCAGCTTATCTTATGCGTGCAAGACCCGGTAAGCTACCAATTGATCTCGAAATGGGAATTGAAAAACCAGATACAGAATTGGAAGAAACAGATTGGGATACCAAACGCCAGAAACAGTATCACCAAGTGCAAGAATGTGTAGAGAGAAACCTACAACAAGCAAGAGCAAGACAAGAGAAGACCTTTAACAAACATGCTCAAGCAATGCCATTACAAGAAGGTGATCAAGTTCTCAAGAGAAAGAGACGTACAAACAAACTGGATAATCAGTGGGAAGCAGTCCCATACACAGTCTTACCATCTAACCTAGACAATGTTAAAACCTATTTGATAAGCAAAGATGAAGGAAGAACCTCACAAGTCGTATCTCGTGATCAACTCAAATTGTGTCCTGAAACCCTGAAGACACCTGAAGTCATAGAACCCGTACAGGTCCAACCTATTCAAGAGAAAGAAAAAGAAGAAGTATTCCACACGGTACTAGGAGATTTTCCTAAAACATGGCCAAATTACCATGGAGCAGTTGTAGTACCAATGATTGCATTCCCTTCAATGATGGACTCAAAACCAGAACCTGCATTACCAGAACCCGTGTTACCAGAAGAAGACCCAAGACTTGAAGAACTGGAAGTAGAATCCGAAGAGGAAGAACAAATTCCTGGTCCCAGTGAACTTGCCAGTCCTGCAGTCAGACCTCCATCTGCCATAACACCAAGCACCCCAAATAGGTACACGTCTACTCACACTTTCAGACTAAGTCCACCATCATTGCGCAGATCAGAGCGTAGTACCCAAGGTCAGTTACCGGCTAGGTACAAAGATTAAGATGCAATTAAATATGTAATGTAAATATGTTTGTTTAAGTATAAAGTAAATGTAAATTGAACTCAGTAGACTGTGTCCAAGAGGGTGGAGGAACTGGATTGACCCCCAAGTACATTAAGTTAGGGAAAGAAAGTGCCTGGGGGTGGTGTAGCGAATTCAGGCCTCCTAAGCAGAAACGCCCGTGGACAAATGTATATAGTTGTTGCAACGTTAAAAAAGCCCAGTACCTACAGAGACTATCCTGTATGAACTTTGAACTTTTCTTCTTATTTACTTATGGACCAAATATACCACGGACTGGTTGTGGTAAGAACTCTCTCTTGTATATACTCATCAGCCCGGAGGCAATAGACTCAACCTCTGGAAAGACTGCTTTTTGACTTTCGAACTCTTTTTCACATTTTAGTGATTTTTGTACTTTTTCATTTTTATGTCTATGTCAATATTAATTGTTGTTTACTTGTTTTTCCACAGTCCCGGAGTACTGTATTTAACTAAGGGGGAATGTGGCACCCCATGGGTTAATGTGCCACAATAACATCACATGGGTTCTCTCCCCCACTACACACTGACAAACACTACCACCTCTGGGCAATAGAGGGAGCACCTCCTGCTCCCTTATATACATTTGCCCATGAGGGAGAGCTGAGTTCAGCTCGCAGCAGGGCTGAGGAAGGACACAGAGCAGAGTTAGCTCAGTGCAGACCTAGCAAGGGTCAGAGGAGCAGGAGACCAAAAGACAGAGGAACACATCTGGGAGTTGGAGTGACACCATCACTTGCCCCAGAAGTAAGCACAGAGAGACGGACACCGGATCCGGTACTGTGTCTGGCACCCACAGCACAGCGAATCCAGGAACAGTGGGATCTCTAGATACCCCCTAGTACCAGAGTGAAGCAACACGGAGGGGTCAGTGCAGCATAGAGGACCCAAGTTGCCTAGCCAAGTGGTACCAGCAGCAAGCAGAGAGAGACGTGAGGAATCCCAGCAGCTTAGCTAAGAAGCAGCAGCTCAGGACACACACACAGTGCAGCACAAGGAGGCCAACGACCCGGACAGGGTGTGGGGAGAGAGCCCAGCTCCATTACAGACTCCGTGGACTATAATCTGCTATAATATCAGCAGTAAAGCCTTGGAAAACAACTTTGGAGTCTGTGTATTGATTGCGACCTTTGCTCCAGATCCAGCACAGAGACAATTCCTCCCTGCAGATCCAGCCTGTCAGCTCTGCAGCATCAGGACAAGAAGAGAATTACAGTATCAACTAAACGTAAGTGTGTGTGTCCTTCAACTCTTCCCCACCATCTATAACCCCAATAGACTTTAACCCTTTACTGCCCCGGGGGATACAGTTCCCCCCACTGGAACTATACCACCTCCGCTGCCCTCACATCACCCCCGGAGGTTCTGCAGCAGCGGCGGCCCCATCACTGGCCGCACCAAGTGGGTGGCGTCACCCGTGACAATCTCCCTTGTAAATAATCCCCCTTTTATTGTGCTGAGCCAGGGACACGGTCCGGACCACCAGTGACATCCCCAGCAGCAGATCGGTCCGGTACCGAGTACCCCACGTCCCTTGGGGCTCCACACAAGCTCTGCAACCTAGGAGAGGGGGCCTGCACAGTCCCGTGCAGCCCCCTGGCCATCACCCCCGGTTGGGCGCCATTATCCCGCTGCCTCAACAACCGGACTCTGGGCATCAACATGCGGGTCAAAACATCCCCGTGCCCATCTACAACCGGTCTACTGGTACCGAAGCTAGTAGTTGTTCAGCACTGCTATGTGAACCAGGAGTGGAGGGACCGCTTTACAGGAGCACCCCACCACCGCCGAACACACAGTCGTCTAGCCAGCGGAGTACCCACCAAAAGGACCCAAGGCTCCCCACAAATCCGGCCAGAATTCCCCGGTAGGGCAATTGAAGCAGCCTCCTTGTACCCGATCTGGCATTCCTGGGCAACAACGGCAACACAAGTTAGTTAGAATGGAGAAACACTGCGGAGCTCTGAGAAACACTGGTCATTGCTGAGTCCACCCGGTCCGTTACCTAAGAACTGTAAGCCATGTATCACCTGCTGGTTACAGTAAAATACCCATTACAGAGACTTTCAGTGTCCGTGCTTTCTTAAGAACTGTCTATCTCCGCACACTAAGGTAACCGCATCTGCCTCAGAACATCTTGTGCATCTCCTTGCTCCGGGGATCATCGCTCAGCCTGTGGGGAGCGTTCCATCTTGCTGCATTCCATCCCCCAGAGGCCCAAGCAGCGCCGGTGGATATCACCGGAACACTCATAGGTGGCGTCACGAAACAATTTAACCCCTAAACTGTTCAACCAACGACGTCTTTGTTGATCTGGACCACCGGGCCTCCACAGCCGCAGGCGCGGTTCCCGTGACAAGGAGGAAGAAGAAACGCCTGCAACATGTCGACCCGGCCACGGTGAGTCAGTAACTGTGCCCATATATGATAATAGGACTGTCCCTCATGGTAATAGTACCCCCCATGCCCATATATGGTATTAATACTCTTTGTACTGCAGGCGGCCACACACAACCCCCAATTTACCACAGGAGGCCGCACACAGCCCCCAGTATACAGAAGGAGTTCAGACTCAGTAGCCAGTACAAAGCAGGAGGCCGCACACCAACCTCAGTATACCACAGGAGGCCGCACACTGACCCCAGTATACAGCAGGAAGTCGGGCACAGTCGCCAGTATATACACAGCATACAGCAGGAGGTCACACACAACCCTCAGTATACAGCATTTGCACCGTCGCATCTATAATTATTAAATTTTGCATAGTCACCTCATTTGACTCAGGAAACATCGTAGACTATGTTTTGAGGGGAAATTTTAGTATACAGCAGAGGGTCGCACACAGACCCCCAGTACATTCACCTTAGAGATGCTGTGGCAAATGATGCCAATCTAAATGACTTGGTAAAAATGGTGAATCTTCCATGAACTGTCACTGGAAGTCAACAACACATGCATGAAGACAAGCAGGATGCAATGACTTGCGTAGAAAAGTTTGGTCATCCAGATCTTTATTATCTATACTTGCAATCCTAATTGGAAGTTAATAATACAGCATTTGTTACCAGGCCAGAAAACTGTTCATCACCATGACATCCTTGCCCAAGTTCTCAAAAGAAAACTTGCAAAAATATTCATCTGATTACAAAGCACATGGTTATGGTGAGATAAAGTGCTGGATGTATTCACTTGAATGGCAAAAAAGAAGCTTTCTTCATGTACATATCTTGGTCTGGCTGAAACAAAAAATACAACCCATTGAAACTTACAATATCATCAGTGCAGAATTGCTAGACACTTAGAATGACCCATTGCTGTTTGAGACCATTACAAAGAACATGATTCATGGTCCCTGTGGGAACCTCAACAAAAATTCCCTGAATGGTTGATGGCAGTGTGTTCAAAGAATTACCCACGAAACCTGGTCCAAGAAAGACAAACTGGACAAGATGGACATCCAGTCTACCAAAGAAGAAAACCAGGGGATGGTGGTTTCACAGCAAAGCTCAAAATGCAGGTTGGAGCATCAGTTCAAGGTATGGAAATTGTCATGTGGGTGGTGCCTTACAGCCCTCTGGTCTTAAAAATTTTCCAGGCCCACATCAACGTCAAATCTTGCCACTGTGTGAAATCTGAAATATGATTGCCAGTTCACTACCGGCCATCTAATTGGCTGGTAGTGACAGGCCCTTGTCCAGCGATCGGATGTCTTCTCTGGCGGTTCCGGTGCAGGCGTCAGACAGGTGAGTATGTAAGTTTATTATTTTTTAACAACTTTTATTCACTTTTAGGCTACTTTTGCAGTGTATCTATAGATACACTGCGAAAGTATTTGTACTCACTGTACTCGCAACGAGTAGCGAGTATCGGTACCTACTCGTTGCGAGTATAGCGAGCACGATTATTAAGGTACTCGCTCATCCCTAGTGGAGGCCTGCTTGCGGTATCTGAGGAATGTGGAAGCCTTTGCTCAAGGTTACATGATCCTAGGAGGCGACTTCAATTTCCCCTTGAATAGACAACTGGACACCTCGGCGGGTAAGTCCATAATTTCCCCCAACCAGATTCATTGCCAACAACAAACCCTGTTCAGGCTTAGGGTGGTGGACTGCTGGCGCCTATCATGGGGAGAAGGACTATACTTACTATTCAGCAGTTCACTCGTCATACAGCCTAATTAATTATTTTTTAGTTAGTCACCAACTGCTGAGCTATGAATCAATTGTTTCTATCGTCTCTATGATATGGTCCGATCATGCCCCTATATTTCTGATGATCAGCCCCCTGACATACCCACTCGCCCTTGGCACTGGACTCTTAAATAGGACCTCTCACCCCCTGCTGCATGGCAATCTAAATGCAGCACTGAATGCAGTATGTCTGCTGCATTCAGGGAAGGGGTCCCCTATGTGTCTGTTTGCTCTGTACCCTGAGATATAGCCTTTGGAAAACTCACTGTTAGAAGCCATGAAGGCAGTCCCTGTGGCTGGAGTGAGCTCGATTGACAGTGGCCATTTTGCAGCAGAGGGGTGACAGGTCCTCTTTAACCCTGACCTCCTTACAGATAGAGAGACAATATGGATAGTGGAAACCACAATTACTGACTTTCTTGCTGACCACAGGGACGACAGGATCTCTCTCCCTTTTCAGTGGGAGGCCCTAAAAGTGTGTCATCAGAGGGGTCCTTATTAAGGAAGGAGCCAGATTGAAAAGGATTAGGTCAGCCACTATCGAGAATCTGTTGTTTCAAATCCTCTTTTTGGAGCAAGCTCATAAAGTGACTCCCATACAAGAACTCCTTCTACGCTTAAACAAAACTAGAGACAATTTAAAGAAATGCCTTGACCGAGCATACTCTAAATTTTGAGAATGTCTGCATCATTTCTTCCATGAGTTCACGGATAAATGCGGGGATCTTCTGGCCAAACATCTTCACCCTAGAATCTCGAGCTCATTCATTCCCCCACAATCGCTGTGCCCAAAACAAGCTTGAACACCACCCGAGCCATATCGCAGTACTACGAAAACCTATACAACATACCGGACTTGTCAGCTGACTCCTCCTCCTCTGATAACAACGCCCTACTTGACAAATACATAGCATATACTGCTTTGCCTGGGATACGGAAGGGGACAATGGGGGATCTAGAAACCCCCTTCATGCTGGAAGAGGTTACTCAAATCACCGCATTGACTCCTCCTAATAATAGCCGGGCCCGGACCGGTTAACTGCCAAATTTTATCGGAAATTCACGACCCTCCTTTAACTCCATATCTCCTGACAGCCCGTTTCCTAGACAATCACTTTAGGCCATAATTACCGTCATCCACAAACCAGGTAAAAACCTTGAATTGTGTGCCAGTTACCATCCTATCTCGCTGATTAATGTGGATGTGAAACTTTTTGCTAAGTTACTGGCTGTCAGGTTGGGTCCTTCTCTGCCGCGATTGATAGCTGACGACCAGGTGTGATTTTTCTCCCACAGAGAAGCAAGAGATAATACCATCAAATCTTTGCTTCTGATCTCCCATATTCAAAATAAACAAACAATGACATGTATTCTTTTGGTCCATGCAGAGAAGGCCTTTGATAGGGTCCGGTGGATGTTCTTGCAGAAGGTCCTGGTTCATACTGGGTTGTGTACATCCTTCAGAGGCAAAGTTATGCCTCTGTATGCTGATCCCTCTACAAAAGTTAGATGCAATTGTATCTTATCAGATTCCTTCCGTATCAGGAATGGTACACGACAGGGGTGTCCCCTTTCTCCCCTCCTGTATGCCCTGGTAATGGAGTACCTGGAAAATGCCTTAAAACTAAACCTAGATATTCACAGGGTCACAGTCAGAGAACGCACGTTTAAGCTGGCTTTATATGCCGATGATATTCTGATATATATCACTGACCCGTAGACTTCCATCCCCTGTATTCTTAAGGAATTTGACATATACGGTAAACTGAGTAATTTTCGAGTCAACCTGTCAAAGTTCGAAATTCTGAACATTAATCTCCTGAAGGACCGCATGACACACCTCCAAGGAGCCTTTTCATTCAAATGGTGTGCGCCCTCTCTGATTTATCTTGGTACAAATTTAACAGCTGACCTTTCTCTCTTGTATAACCTAAATTTTAAACCTTTACTCTCGAAAATTGCTGCTGACCTTACAGAGTTTGACTGCCGATCGCTGTCATGGTTTGGGAGAATTAATGTTCTAAAAATGGATGTATTACCTAAATTGCGGTACTTGTTTCAAACTGTCCCGATTGCCCTCCAGCGTTCCTTTTTTACACTACAAGTGTGTGTGAAACTTATTTGGAGACGTTCTAGACCGAGACTCGCATGCAAAATTCTGACTAGACCTAAACAGAGGTGGAGTGGGACTCCCAAATTTTTGACTCTATCACTCAGCTGCTCTTCTCACAAGGTTGGTTGACTGGTTCCATGGGACCGGGTCGAGACAGTGGGTTCCTTTGGAGCAGGCTCTGATCGGCTAGTCACTGATGTCCCTTCCCTGGATTGCGCGTACTGGCCATCCACGGGCCATGTGATCGGTGGTATTAACTAGGGACTTATTTCGGATTTGGGACACGGTGAATAAACAGTTCTCCATCTCAACCCCCTGGGGTCCCATGACGCCACTCTTTGATAATCCGAACATCCGCTGGTGATCCAGACTGCTCATTTCATGATATGGCATGCAGAGGATAGACCGAGAGTGTCTCAGGTGTTGTAAGGCTCTGCCTAGGTGACCCGCTTGCCTCCTACCTGTCTCTCAACCCAGAACAGCCCGTCCAATGGTTTGAGTATCTGCAGGTCAGATTTTTTGTCTCCTCCTTGGGAGACCTGTCTGTCCTCCTAGGAGATTGCTCCCCCTTTGAATTATTGTTCCTGCAGCATTCAGCTCTGCCTCAAGTGATTTCTCAGAATTACATCCTATTGACAATGTCTGACGAGGTGCGGTCGCTGTGGTTTGTGGGGGAATGGGGGAGAAACCTTGGTGCTGGTACCTCGTTCATGGACTGGAACAATCTTTCTTGTGTACTCACAAAATGCCTCAGGCATGTAAGTCGCAAGAAACCAATTACAAACTTGTCTCTAGATTGTATAGGTGTCCCAGCAAACTTAAGAGAATATTCCCAACCACATCTGACATGTGTTGGCGATGTGAGAAGGCGGAGGGATCTGCACTGCACATTTGGTTGGATTGCCCCTGCTACAGGCTCTATAGTGCAGAGTTTTCACTCTATACACATTGATCACAGGAGAGACTGTCCATTGCACACCTCAGATCGGACTCCTCTCTATGATCCCAGGATCCTTTAAAGCAATTAAGTCAGGCCTGTTAATGTGGCGCCCCACTGGTCAGTGCGCCACAGTAGGGCTACTGCACCTATAACTGAGTGTGCAGTATTCCTGTCATCGGGGAGTGTAAAGTAGCGGCGACCCAGACGGAAGGAGGAGACCCAGTGCCGGACCTTAACGACAGTCCGGGGGAATCCCAGTCCACAATGGAGAACCAGCTCCGGGTCGCGGTGCAGGAGTTTATCCCTGAGCCGTTAACACCGGTAGGTCGTGGGTCTAACTAATAGCCCCGACTCCCTTGTCCAGAACGTGCAGCCCCACCAGGATCACTAAACAGGGTTGAGCCCCTTAGAAGAGAAGAAGGGTACCTCATAGCACCCGACAGGCCTGGTAGACAAGTGGACTGTGCAGGACAGCGCAAGGAAGTAAGGAGGCGCATGGAAGAGAACGGGACATTGGAAGTAAAGCAGAAGGTACTCTCTGGGAGCCTCAAAGAGACGTTATTCTCCTCAGTGACTACCCGGCCAGCTACCCGCAAAAACTGTATAACTGTAAACCTGCATGCCATCATAACCGGTTTCCAGAAAAGAGCTAACAAGCCTCAGTATTTCTTTCTGTATGAACTATTAAATCGCTGCCCCAGGGATCTGTTCTGCCTGCAGGGAGCCAATCCATCCTGCTGCAATACCATCATCTCCGGCGGTCTGATAGCAGCGCTGGTGAGTATCACCAAAAGTGCAGGTGGCGTCACGAGACTGTACTATTTTATTATTTTGTTTTCAGTTGACACCAGGGCCACAGACTCGGACATTGACCACCAGTGACAGTTTCCCCCCCCCGAACCTACATCCGAGATCTGAGTACCCCTGCCTGGGTGCATCATTAAGACATTGTATCACCGCCACTAGAACTATAATTCCGAAGAAATGGTGCTGTACTGTCTGTCCCTTCATCCTGGAAGGGTCCACTGAGATGGACTCGCCGCCCACTTAGAAGATCAGACAGATAAATATTTTCGGCATGGCAATCTTGGTTGCTATTTTGTGAATCTTCTGAGTTCTGAGAATACAGTTTCGTCTGACACCCATGCTGGATCGGACTCACTGCCTGGCCGAGATGAGGAGAGGGACACCCACTAATCTCTAATCCTGTTGATCCTCTCTAGTGACCCTCTCACCTGCCTGCCTACTACCTATTTCTTCCTTTCTTCTTCTCCCCTTCTGTATTTCCTACTCTGCTGTTGTACGTACTGACTTATAGTTTTCTATAACCTCTGAACATAATACTTAATTGATATTATACGCACTGAAATATGTTACTTTTATGGGTAGCGATGGATATACTAGCTTTATATGAAAGGATCACCCGCTATCGTAACACTGGATCAGATTAGACCATGCTGTAACAATGTGTCTATGGACTCTCATATCTTGCCCTTTTTTTTTACATTTCTCTCTCCTCCTGGTGACCCTTTTATTTTGGATGTGTTTGTCTTGTTGCCTACGGTTAAGATTCTATACCAATAAAGATTTTCTTGAAAAAAAAAATTATTTCCTTCACTGTAGGATAGTAACATGAGAAGACAGCATTGTTTTGAAGGTTGTGCAATCTCATATATGCTAGTACACGCCCTATAACATACACCTTCAGTTTAGTTTCCTGTAAACCTGAAGCCATGGCGTCTGCAGATCTGGGAGACGAGCTGGAATGCTCCATCTGTCTGAGCACTTACACAGATCCGGTAATGCTGAGATGTGGACACAACTTCTGTCGGGTCTGTATTGATCAGATACTGAATACACAGGACAAGTCTGGAGTTTATTTTTGTCCTGAATGCAGAGAAGAGTTTCAGAAGCGTCCGGCACTGATGAGGAACATAGCTCTGCGTAATGTAGCAGAACGTCTCTGGTCTTCTCAGTCACATCAGGAGGAGATCACCGGGATCCACTGCACTTACTGTATCCACTCTCCTGTACCTGCTGTTAGATCCTGTCTGCTGTGTGAGGCTTCTCTGTGTGATAATCACCTGAGAGTTCACAGTAAAGGAGCAGAACACGTCCTGACTGATCCCAGCACTTCTCTGGAGAACTGGAAATGTTCTGTCCATAATAGAATCCTGGAATATTACTGCACTGAAGATGCTGCCTGTAACTGTTTGAATAGAGACCATCAGAGACACAAGGTGGAGAAGCAGGATCACATCTCTAAGCAGAAGAAAATTGAGAATATTCTCCAGAAACTGTCCATACAGAGAGAGAAAATCGGGAAAAGAGTTCAGAGTTTAGAGGAACGATGGAGAAAAGCTCAAGAGAAAGCAACTGCAGAAGTTGAAAGAGTCACTGCGCTGTTTATAGACATCAGGAGACGGGTGGACGACCTGGAGAAGAAGGTCCTCAGTGAGATCTCCAGGCAGGAGGTGGAGGTGTCGCTGTCACTGTCTGATGTGATCCACGAGCTGGAAATAAAGAAGGACGAACTGTCCAGGAGGATGAGGCACTTTGAGGAGCTGTGTAACATGACTGATCCACTGACTGTCTTACAGAATCCAGACATCGGTGACTTGTGTGATCCTGAGGAGGGAGGTGATGAGGACACAAGAGGACATGGTGGAGGTGATGAGGACACAAGAGGACATGATGGAGGTGATGAGGACACAGGAGGACATAATGGAGGTGATGAGGACACAGGAAGACATGATGAAGGTGATGAGGACACAGGGGGATATAAGACTTATGATGTAGATGTGGATGTAATTACGGGGATGTTACATGCAGGTTTCTCAGAGATAATGACTTTTCTACAGGTCATCTCACCAACAAAACCAAAAGATGTGAGGCCTCAACCCCTAAGTGTCCAATCTCTGCCTTGCGAGAGACAATATTTACCAGGTATAAAACATGGAGGTGGTGATGTGATAATCAGGACTGGAGGTGGTTGTGAGAAGGTAATGGATTTAAGAAACAGAGGAATCTTTTGGCAAGGTCCTGCAGACATATTACTTGACCTAAACACGGTTGGAAGTAATCTTCTTATATCAGACGACCTGAAAACTGCGACCTGGACAAGAATAATTCAGAATCGTCCTGAAACTGCAGAGAGATTCCTCGATTTTCAGGTGATGAGCAGCAGTAAGTTTTCCGCAGGACGACATTACTGGGATGTGGAGATCAGTAGGCCGTGGAATTGGTGTGTAGGGATGTGTTATCCCAGTATAGACAGGAGGGGGGGTTACTCATCCTTTGGATATAACAACAAGTCCTGGGGTTTATATGGAGGACGGGTGTATAATAATCAGTGTTCTGTGACACATGATAATAAATATATCTGGTGTCCTCATCGGATCTCCAGTAATAGGTTCAGGATCTGTCTGGATTATGAGGCCGGGCAGCTGTCCTTTTATGAGCTGTGTGACCCCATCAGACACTTACACACCTTCACTGCCGCCTTCACCGAGCCCCTTCATGCTGCTTTAGCTGTATGTGATGGCTCTATAAAGATTTGAGGATTCATCCATCTACAAGAAAATGAAATCACATGGAGAACTTGGTAATAGGCTAATTGGACTAAAGATTTTTTGTATAAATAAGGGCCGGCTTGGACTGGCTGATGGGAGAGCAGGAGAATCCTCTGGTGACCCTCTTCCAGTAATGTGTCACTGCCTCAATCAAAATCAATATTTGTCACAAAACACTTGTTTCACTGTGAACAAGAAAATTAATCATCTCTTCATTCATTTTACAAACTACCCAGTATCTTATTATACAGGAGCGTAGGTAAATTTGCGAATGTAATATTTGCCTGTTTCATGTTGCATGAGCTGTTTGGCCCCTGCAACCCCAGTATAACACTAAATAAGAGCCTGATTCCAGGGATGTAACCATTATTAGACTGGGTGCTTTAGTTGTAATGCAGCGAGTGGTTTATCAGCATGAGATTATCACTGCTGTGCTAGGTGTCACAAGCAGGTCAGTCCAGCTAATCTGTGTAATCTACTGATTGGCAGCTTTCAGAGAATGTACAATGGAAGTGGCCAATCAGTGGTGGGGGCGTGATTAAACAGATGAGCTGGACTGACCTGCATGTGACACCTTGTCTGACAAGGATAATCTACTTCTTATAAAACACTCATTGTACTAAAACTAAAGCACCCAGCCTAATAATTGTCACATCTCTAGAATCAGGCTCTTTGCTCCTACATCTTGGTGACAGATACCTTTGATCTTAAACAAGTGTTCAACAACGGGTCTTTTATTTATGTTTTTACTGAAAATAACAGTTTTATAATTTTATTATTTTATAATATTCTTAATTTAGAACAAATCTTGTTTTTATAATTTACATCTTACAATAAAGAACATTTTTTTCATCCTACAAATTATAGAAAAATATTTAGTCTTCACAACAGAAGTCACAGTATAAACCTCACACGTGAACACAGCCTATAACTAAGAAGGGAGTAAATGGGAAATGTAGTCATATCTTATTTTTATGGGATAATTTTACTGATAATTATTTCCACCCACAAAGTATCAACAACAGTGAATATAAGAGTAATCTACATGTGAGATCCCTACACAGCTTCATAATCTGCTTTCTCACACTGGTATTTGAACAATTGATCCATTGTTGCTCCTGAAAACGTCTTTGAGTGAGATGCGACTATGTCATGCGAAGGCTTTGCTAGTGCAATGTTTTTGTCATGAAGTGTCCATGTACAATCCATGTGACAGCCGTGTGCAATGCATTTTTAATATCATCTTTGATATGCTACATTACTCTATATACATTATTTACAACAAGAAAGCAAGCATATACAGATCTAAATAGATGCTAGAACAGATGTCATACAGGTACAGATGCATCTCCATGAATTAGGGTACCATCAAAAAGATAATTTATTTCAGTCATTCAATACATAAAGTGAAGCACATATATTATATAGAGTCATTACACACAGAGGGATCTATTTCATTTGTTTATTTCTGTTAATGTTGATGATTAATGAAAACCCATAGGACATTATCTAAGAAAATTAAAATAGGGAGGATGAAAGGTCTGAGAAATAAAATATGACCTTAATAGGTATCAGAGGCTTCACCTTGTGTGGTTGTGAGAGTCACAACCACTATAAAAGCAGATCACGGCTGCTAGAGTCCCCAGCGTGGTGTATATAGAGTAGGGAGGATGAAGGGTTAAACACCGCGCTGCTGTATTTCACAAGACATCAAAGGGTGAATTGATATTGAATTATTGGACGTGTTTCGGGCCTCCCTGGAACATGACAATATGATATTGATTTGTCTTGAGGAAGGGACCAGGGAGCCCTGAAGTGTGTTGACTAATAAATCAATATTATATTCATCCTTTATTGACTCGTGGAATACGTCAGCGTCTTCAGCGCCTGCAAACCTGAGAAGACAAAAGCTCCTACTTAAAGCATACACCAAAGTAGTGAATAATGAAAATCTCCCAATACATCAAAATATCTAAGATGTTCAAATACAGCAAATGAAATCAAGACATCCACCTATCCGAACTGCAATCACCCTGTATGAACATGATTTCAATTTAGAAGAGAAATGGGGAGAACCTTGGTTCAGTACAGTAGACGGTGAGCTTCAAACATTTCCTCAAAAAATCCACCACCAGGCTTCAATCTATCAAGGAAAACCTGGGTGTCACTTGCTCAGATTGCACTGACTTTTCTGAGGCTGCTGTGTGTGTCTGTGTTTGCATTTCTTCAGGAGCTGATGAGGTACAAATGTGAAGGTCTTGTGCTCAGCTGCTGGTGATGTAGGTAAAGATGTGAAGGTCTTGTGCTCAATTACTGGTTGATGTGCGGCTGGGTGTGGCTTACCTAGAGTTCCCTCCCCCTGGCCTTTAAGTAGCCTTCCCTTTCCTCTGTCAGACGCCATTGATAGAGTTATTTACTCTTGGTCACTGAGCTGTGAAGACGCCTTGCTGCTGAGGTGAAGTCTCTCCTGGAGTTCTATTACCTTGAGACTAGCTGTTATTCCTGACCCGTGGGTAGGGGCCCTCAGCCTAGGGCTAATCAGAAGGTTAGAAAAAAAGGATGGCAGCTCGGACCTCCTTACCATCAGAAGTTTAGACTAGCCTTTCTTTTTCCCTCAGTCACTTCGGGTGTGCAGGCAGAGGTTGCTGAATGTTTTCTGAAGTTACTAATAGCTCAGGTAAGCTGAGGGGGTGTGTCTGAGCCTTCTGCTCTCCACCTCTCGGCCATAAATACTTCAGCTTCCTTCCACCGGATGTTGCTGATTTTGTTCATTCCTGATCTGAGACTTGGTGTGACCAGACATTTGTCTGAAGCTGCTGGGTTTCCCTGGTCCATGGGTGGAGGTAGGGGCTTCTTCAGGAACTTAGGAGAAAGGGTGGTAACTCGGACCTCCTCACCTTCAGGGGTATCTCCAAAAACAGGGTAAGCCAGGAACCTTAGTACCAGGGCCAGCTTAGCCTCCTCACCCACCTCACTATCCAGTTCCTGATTCCCTCTCCCCGTAAGCCTGACAGGTTATTGGCCCTTCCCAGACTAAAAATAGCCTCCCCAGAAGTGGTGCCTCCATTAGGTGTGCCACTTCTAGCTCTTTGCCCTGGCACTTCCCGCTAAGGCTGGTTTCACACTGCAGTTTTTTCCCTGATCAGGTTCCATCCAGTTTGTGTTCCAAAACCAGGAGTGTCTCCAAAACTCAGAACAGGTGTCAATCTTTCAATTACACTTTTTCTCTGCAAGTTCCTCTCCTAGTTTTGGCACACAAACCGGATGGAACCTGATCAGGGAAAAAACTGCAGTGTGAAAGCAGCCTAACCTGGTGCATTGGCAAATGGACTAATGATTTTTGGGGTTGTTGTTAGCTATATAATTTAAGCTGGCATCAAGCCCGGAGGTTAGTAATGTTGCGGCATCAATCAGATAGCCACCACTAACCCAGTCAGTAATTATACAAATAAAGACAACTCAAAATATTTACTTTGCAAATAAACTCTTCTTCAGATTCCCTCTTTAACCAATTTATTTTTGAAGATACCATAGAAAGAGTCCCAAGGTTAAAAAAAAAAATCCCCCCCCCAAAAAAAAATCCTGAAGTAGTCCTGGGATTCCCCCATAATCCAGCAAATCCGACGCAGTCCTTAAAAAATTGAATCTGCAAAACAAAACAAGAGAGCATTAGTGAAGAAAGAAAGACAATACATGCCCTCATTAGCCAATTTAATCCCAATCAAAAAGAAAGTGATGTCCCTCTCAGTCCCATGGATGTCGCTCAAAAGTGCCCCCAAGACGCTGGAAGCCTGATGCTTTGTGGGACATCCATGGGACTGTGAAGGACATCACTTTCTTTTTGATGGAGATTAGATTGGCTGAAGAGGGTGCGTCTTGTCTTTCTTCACTAAAGGGCCTGTCACACGCGTCAATATCGCCTGCACGATCTCGGCTGCGAGTGACATTGCAGCGATATTGATGCGTGTGACATACTGAATCAACCAGTGATAAATCGCTGGTTGATGATCGCCAGGTTTTAGAACCTGCTCTAAAACCTGGCGATTGTCGCCCGGTGGACACGCAGCATCGCTGCGTGTGACACCGGGAGTAGCGATATTCCAGCTCCCAGCGCCTCTCACAAGCGCTGGGAGCTGGTATCCAAGGTAAACTGCGGGTATCTAGGCAGCGCGCGCTGCCTAGATACCCGACGTGTATCTTAGTTACCAGCCTCCTCCGCTCACCGGCTGGTATCTAAGGTACACAGCGGGTAACTAGGGTCCCTAGTTACCCGCTGTGTACCTTAGATACCAGCCGGTGAGCGGAGGAGGCTGGTAACTAAGGTACACGTCGGGTATCTAGGCAGCTCGCGCTGCCTAGATACCCGCAGTTTACCTTGGAGACCAGCCTGCTCCCGCTTCCAGCAGGCTGGCAGCGGGAGCAAGACATCATGGAAACGATATTTAAATCGTTTCCATGATGTCTCTGGTCAATTGATCGCTGGTGAGTCTGCCTGTGTGACAGCTCACCAGCAATCAGCCGTCAATGTCGTCAGCGATCATCTCACTGACGACATTGACGCGTGTGACAGGCCCTTAATGTTCTCTTTTTTTGGTTTGCAGTTTCAATTTTTTTAAGGACTTCGTCTTGATTTGGTGGTTTATGACGGAATCCCAGGACTACTTTAGGATTTATTTTGGGGGGTGGATTTTTTTTTTATAAATTATGGGACTTTTTCTATGACGTTTTTACAAGTATATTGGTTAAAGAGGAAATGTGCAGGGGAGTTTATGTGCAAATCAAATATTTTGAGTTGTCTTTATTTGTGTAATTACCGACTGGATTAGTGATGTTGGATCTCTGATAGATGCCTCAACATTACTATCCCCTGGGCTTGATGACAGCTTTCTTACACAGCTGGCATCAACCTGAAATGCAGTTACCGCATTTGCCAATGCACCAGGGTAGTTGGAAGAGCTGGGGCAAAGTGGCAGGATTGGCGCCTCTGAGGTGTTAGAGGTGTTAGTTCAGGAAACAGGAAGGGGAATCACTCTACCACCTGATACTCACTGGGCTCCCGGGCTGCTGGTAATGGTAGCTCTTCCATTCAGAATTATATTGAGAAAAACCAGCGCCAGCAAAGCGGATCATCCTTTTATTTTAGATTAAAAAGTACAAAGATACATCCCCAAAAGGGGGAAGACGCTCTCCCCCTTTTGGGGATGTATCTTTGTATTTTTTAATCTGAAATAAAAGGATGATCCGCTTTGCTGGTGCTGGCTTTTCTCAATATGCCTCTGAAAGAGGGCCAGTTCTGGGGCGGCTGTGCCATACTATTTATAGGGTGGGTGGGCTCATGAAAAATAAGAGTGCCAGACCACAGTTAACTGCTTTACCTTGGCTGATAATACAAAATGTGGGAGACCCCACAACATTTTTTTAAATTATTTATTTCATTTTAAATAAATAAATTGAAAATTTAGCATGAGGTAACCTGTTTTAGATTACCAGCAAAGGTTAGGCTTTCAGCTGTGGTCTGAAGGCTGCAGCTGTCTGCTTTATCCTAGCTGGCAATCAAAAATAGGGGAGATCCCACAACGTTTTTTTAAATTAATTATTTTTTTAAGCTAAATACAAGGCTAAACACCCATTAGTGAGCCATGAAGTTTACAATATATAGGGGGATGGGACATTGTATAGCTGTTTGACATCTATCTATTGTCTAGCTATCATACAGTTGTGGCTCACTGGGTAATAAAGGGGTTAGGGCCAGCTTTGTATTATCAGCTGGCCCTAAGCCCGAAATTCATGGCAGTCACGCCAATAGTACACATTACCGCCATGAATTTCTAGTGAATTTTAAAAAAAAACACATCACATAGAAAAAATATTTTATTAGATATAAAACAAAAAAGACACTTAGACTCCATCTTTAATTATTAAAAAATCCTCTTCCGTTCGCCGTAGTCCCAAAACGCAATTTCAGCACTGCTACATCACTCTGCATAGACACACATGTCTATGCAGAGTGATTGCAGGCTGAGAAATGACAATCTCAGCACTGCTGCATCGCTCTGCATAGACACACATGCCTATGCAGAGTGATTGCAGGCTGAGACATGACAACAGTCAGGGTTCACCTCAGGTCATAGCTCAGGCTCAGGATTACCGACCGCCGGCAGAGCAGTGAATAAACTGGAAGTCATTAACTTCCAGTTTATTCACTGCACTGTGTGTCTATGCAGAGTGATGTAGCAGTGCTGAAATTGCATTTTGGGACTACAGCGAACGGAAGAGGATAGGTGCCGAAGCGCGTTGGTGGAATAAAGGAGATTGTTACTTTTGGAACCTTGCATTCCTCAGGACTTCTTGAAACTTTGCATCCCTGGTGTTTCCTTTGAGGCAGCAGCGCGGACCGTGATACACCATCTTCCCAATATCCGATGAATTTCTATTAAAGGGGTTGTCCGGGTTCGTGACATATCCTCAGTGTATATCCAGCCTGCCTAATGCTGACAATCACTCATGTACTTCCTGTCAGTATTCTTCACTGTTCCTGAGATAACAGTAATCTGCTTCTGAAGAGACCGACCAGGGGGTGTGTGCTGACATGATAATGTTATCTGGAAGTGTCAGCCTACTCTACTCCAAGTCTGCCCTCCAGAGAAACAACCCCGCCCACTATAGCAACAGGCCCTCCCCATCCACATGATGAGCCCTCCACACATTACCAAATCCTCCCCCTGCAGCATCGATCCCAGAGCAGAGAGCAGAGAGCAGACCTCCTCCCAGCCACACGTAAGGAGAGTGTGCAGAGCAGACAGGGCTCGGCTGCTGTTATCAGTGTGGAGCGAGGACTGTGCCAGCCACTGATGGCTGCCTGGAAGCGTCTCATCTTCACAGGGGTTGGCAATCACACTGGCACACTGTAACAAAGTACTGCTGAGTGAAAGACAGTTCATGTCTTCACACAGGGGCAGACTTGGTGCAGTGTAACAGCAGCCTGTCCAATCAGTACCTGCAGAAGAATGAAGTGTTGGGGGTGTTTGTATGGAGTATACTGTGTATGATACTAAGGATTCTGATACTAAAAATATAGGGCTTGTCTGGGGTTGTTGAGGAGCCCTTCCTTCCTTCTATCCTTCCTTCCTGCTATCCTTCCTTCTATCCTTCCTTCCTTCTATCCTTCCTTCCTATCCTTCCTTCCTTCTATCCTTCCTTCTTTCCTTCCTTCTTTCCTTCCTTCCTATCCTTCCTTCCTTCCTATCCTTCCTTCTATCCTTCCTTCCTTCCGTGAACCTGTATCCTTCTTTCCATCCTTCCTTCCTTCCATCCTTCCGTGAACCTGTATCATTCCTTCCATCCTTCCATGAACCTGTATCCTTCTTTCCATCCTTCCGTGAACCTGTATCCCTCCTTCCGTGAAACTGTATCCTTGCATCCATCCTTCCTTCCATGAACCTGTATCCTTCCTTCCATCCTTCCGTGAACATGTATCCTTCTTTCCATTCTTCCATGAACCTGTATCCTTCCTTCCATCCTTCCGTGAACCTGTATCCATCCTTCCTTCCTTCCTTCTATCCTTCCTTCTTTCCTTTCTTCGTATCCTTCCTTCCTTCCTTCTATCCTTCCTTCCGTGAACCTGTATCCTTCCTTCCATCCTTCCTTCCTTCCTTCCTTCCTTCCATCCTTCCATCCTTCCGTGAACCTGTATCCTTCCTTCCATCCTTCCGTGAACCTGTATCCTTCCATCCATCCTTCCTTCTTTCCATCCCTCCGTGAACCTGTATTCTTTCTTCCATCCTTCCGTGAACCTGTATCCTTCTTTCCATCCTTCCGTGAACCTGTATCCTTCCTTCCATCATTCCTTCCATGAAACTGTATCTTTGCATCCATCCTTCCATCCATCCTTCCGTGAACCTGTATCCTTCCTTCCATTATTCCGTCCTTCCGTGAACCTGTATCATTCCTTCCATCCTTCTGTGAACCTGTATCCTTCTTTCCATCCTTCCGTGAACCTGTATCCTTCCTTCCATCCTTCCTTCCGTGAAACTGTATCCTTGCATCCATCCTTCCGTGAACATGTATCCTTCTTTCCATTTTTCCATGAACCTGTATCCTTCCTTCCATCCTTCCGTGAACCTGTATCCTTCCTTCCTTCCATCCTTCCGTGAACCTGTATCCCTCCTTCCATCCTTCCGTGAACCTGTATCCTTCCATCCTTCCGTGAACCTGTATCCATCCTTCCTTCCTTCTATCCTTCCTTCTTTCCTTTCTTCGTATCCTTCCTTCCTTCCTTCCTTCCTTCCTTCTATCCTTCCTTCCTTCTGTGAACCTGTATCCTTCCTTCCATCCTTCCTTCCTTCCTTTCATCCTTCCATCCTTCCGTGAACCTGTATCCTTCCTTCCATCCTTCCGTGAACCTGTATCCTTCCATCCATCCTTCCTTCTTTCCATCCCTCCGTGAACCTGTATCCTTCCTTCCATCCTTCCGTGAACCTGTATCCTTCTTTCCATCCTTCCGTGAACCTGTATCCTTCCTTCCATCCTTCCTTCCGTGAAACTGTATCCTTGCATCCATCCTTCCATCCATCCTTCCGTGAACCTGTATCCTTCCTTTCATCCTTCCGTCCCTCCGTGAACCTGTATCCTTCCTTCCATTATTCCGTCCTTCCGTGAACCTGTATCATTCCTTCCATCCTTCCGTGAACCTGTATCCTTCTTTCCATCCTTCCGTGAACCTGTATCGTTCCTTCCATCCTTCCTTCCGTGAAACTGTATCCTTGCATCCATCCTTCCTTCCATCCTTCCGTGAACCTGTATCCTTCCTTCCATCCTTCTGTGAACCTGTATCCTGTTGTTCCGAGATTTATATGGTGTATTTGGTGGCTCAGTGGTTAGCACTGTATGCTAGCTCAGTGGTTAGCACTGTATATGCTGGCTCAGTGGTTAGCACTGTATGGTGACTCAGTGGTTAGCACTGTATACGGTGGCTCAGTGGTTAGCACTGTATATGGTGGCTCAGTGGTTAGCACTGTATATGGTGGCTCAGTGGTTAGCACTGTATATGGTGGCTCAGTGGTTAGCACTGTATGGTGGCTCAGTGGTTAGCACTGTATATGGTGGCTCAGTGGTTAGCACTGTATATGGTGGATCAATGGTTAGCACTGTACGGTGGCTCAGTGGTTAGCACTGTATGTGATGGCTCAGTGGTTAGCACTGTATATGGTGGATCAATGGTTAGCACAGTATGGTGGCAAGGGATTTGAATCCCACGAGCTCCTTGGCCGCCAGCTGAGTCAATGAGCGGCACTGGATTCAAAGCTTTGAATCCCGCGCTGCTGAACTGTCACCGTTGACTGCGTCGATTGCTAAGCGGGATTGAAATCACGCACCCACAGCGCTCATTGGTCGGCACCGAAGAATAAGCGGTGTTGGCCCGTGATTTAAATCCCTCTGCGCTCATGTGTCGACGCCACAGAGACCCCTACAGCTTGCTCATGGTTGGATGAGTTTATGGCTCTTCCGAGGAGGCATTATCCACATCACTCAGAAGAGGGGACGGGCAGTCAGATGGCAGGATAGGCGGGATGGACAGCGGGTGAGGCAGGACTAACCAAGCTGCAAGCGCGCCCATCGGACCGGAAACAGGTAATTATTATACAGAGCGGGAGATTTGTGTAAGTTATTTATTGTGTTTACGGGGCAGTCAGGGCATAATAGCCTCCTTGTTAGAAAGCAGCATAGTCCCTGATTAAAAAAGGAGCTTTTATTTTAATACACAAAAATGGGTGACGGTTCTCTTTAAAATAAAAATTAATATAGATTTTGATTGTCAGAATAAATGTTTGACTGTATGAACACTGCGGATCATGGAAATGGTGCAAGAGCGCAATTCTTTTTTGTTTCTTTAATTCTTCAATTATTCATACCGACACGTCATTGATACCATATAGTACTGACCCCAGACATCATACCGACACCTCAGTGTTACCATATAGTACTGACCTGAGGCATCATACAGACACGTCAGTGTTACCATATAGTACTGACCCCAGACATCATACTGACACCTCAGTGTTACCATATAGTACTGACCCCAGACATCATACCGACACCTCAGTGTTACCATATAATACTGACCCCAGACATCATACCGACACGTCAGTGTTACCATATAGTACTGACCTGAGGCATCATACTGACACATCAGTGTTATCATATAGTACTGACCACAGACATCATACCGACACCTCAGTGTTACCATATAGTACTGACCCCAGACATCATACCGACACCTCCGTGTTACCATATAGTACTGACCCGAGACATCATACCGACACGTCAGTGTTACCATATAGTACTGACCCCAGACATCATACCGACACGTCAGTGTTACCATATATTGAACGTGGTGAATGAAAAACCCAAGAAACAAAAGGTTTAATTGCAAATTTCCTTTTTTTTTGCTATTTCACCGCACTTGGAATTTTGTTCCCATTTTCCTGTACACTATATGGTAACATACATGACGTGATTCACAAGAACAACTCGTCATGCAGAAAACAACAAGCCTCATATGTCTAAATTGACGGAAAAATAAAAAAGTTATGGAAGAAGGGGAGGGAAAAACGGAAAGCAGAAAATTGCCCGGAGGTGAAGGGAACAATACATAAATAAAGTGCAGCTTGTCTTTCCCAGCACTGGCAGAGGTGAATCGTCCGTGTGGACTTGCTACATATTACAGCTACAAACATTATAAAGTGATAGGATGCAGGATCACGGAAGGATGGAAGGAAGGAAGGATGGATGGAAGGATACAAGTTCACGGAAGGATGGAAGGGATGATACAGGTTCACGGAAGGACGGAAGGAAAGATACAGGTTCACGGAAGGACGGAAGGATGGATACAGGTTCACGGAAGGATGGAAGGAATGATACAGGTTCACGGAAGGATGGAAGGAATAATACAGGTTCACGGAAGGATGGAAGGAAGGAAGAATACAGGTTCACGGAAGGATGGAAGGAAGGATACAGGTTCATGGAAGAATGGAAAGAAGGATACAGGTTCACAGAATGATGGAATGAAGGATACAGGTTTACGGAGGGAAGGATGGATTCAAGGATATAGTTTCACGGAAGGAAGGATGGAAGGAAGGATACAGATTCACGGAATAATGGAAAGAAGGATACAGGTTCACGGGAGGATGGAAGGAATGATACAGGTTCATGGAAGGACGGAAGGATGGAAGGAAGGAAGGATACAGGTTCTCGGAAGGACGGAAGGATGGAAGGAAGGATACAGGTTCATGGAAGGATGGAGGGAAGGAAGGATGGAAGGAAGGACACAGGTTCACGGAAGGATGGATGGAAGGATGGATGCAAGGATACAGTTTCACGGAAGGAATGATGGAAGGAAGGATACAGGTTCACGGAAGGATGGAAAGAAGGATACAGGTTCACGGAAGGATGGAAGGAAGGATACAGGTTCATGGAAGGATGGAAGGAAGGAAGAATACAGGTTCACGGAAGGATGGAAGGAAGGATACAGGTTCACAGAATGATGGAATGAAGGATACAGGTTTACGGAAGGAAGGATGGATTCAAGGATATAGTTTCACGGAAGGAAGGATGGAAGGAAGGATACAGATTCACGGAATGATGGAAAGAAGGATACAGGTTCACGGGAGGATGGAAGGAATGATACAGGTTCATGGAAGGACGGAAGGATGGAAGGGAAGGAAGGATACAGGTTCACGGAAGGACGGAAGGATGGAAGGAAGGATACAGGTTCATGGAAGGATGGAGGGAAGGAAGGAAGGACACAGGTTCACGGAAGGATGGATGGAAGGATGGATGCAAGGATACAGTTTCACGGAAGGAATGATGGAAGGAAGGATACAGGTTCACGGAAGGATGGAAAGAAGGATACAGGTTCACGGAAGGATGGAAGGAAGGATACAGGTTCACAGAGGGATGGAAAGAAGGAAGGATGGATGGAAGGATACAGGTTCACGGAAGGATGGAAGGAAGGATACAGGTTCACGGAAGGATGGAAGGAAGGAAGGATACAGGTTCACGGAAGGATAGAAGGAAGGATAGGAAGGAAGGAAGGAAGGAAGGATGGAAGGATAGGAAGGAAGGAAGGATAGGAAGGAAGGAAAGAAGGAAGGAAAGAAGGAAGGATAGAAGGAAGGAAGGATAGCAGGAAGGAAGGATAGAAGGAAGGAAGGGCTCCTCAACAACCCCAGACAAGCCCTATATTTTTAGTATCAGAATCCTTAGTATCATACACAGTATACTCCATACAAACACCCCCAACACTTCATTCTTCTGCAGGTACTGATTGGACAGGCTGCTGTTACACTGCACCAAGTCTGCCCCTGTGTGAAGACATGAACTGTCTTTCACTCAGCAGTACTTTGTTACAGTGTGCCAGTGTGATTGCCAACCCCTGTGAAGATGAGACGCTTCCAGGCAGCCATCAGTGGCTGGCACAGTCCTCGCTCCACACTGATAACAGCAGCCGAGCCCTGTCTGCTCTGCACACTCTCCTTACGTGTGGCTGGGAGGAGGTCTGCTCTCTGCTCTCTGCTCTGGGATCGATGCTGCAGGGGGAGGATTTGGTAATGTGTGGAGGGCTCATCATGTGGATGGGGAGGGCCTGTTGCTATAGTGGGCGGGGTTGTTTCTCTGGAGGGCAGACTTGGAGTAGAGTAGGCTGACACTTCCAGATAACATTATCATGTCAGCACACACCCTCTGGTCGGTCTCTTCAGAAGCAGATTACTGTTATCTCAGGAACAGTGAAGAATACTGACAGGAAGTACATGAGTGATTGTCAGCATTAGGTAGGCTGGATATACACTGAGGATATGTCACGAACCCGGACAACCCCTTTAAATTGTTTAAATAAAAACACAACACAGAGAAAAAATATTTTTATTTGAAAAAAACAAACAAAATCACACTTAGGGACTCCAACTTTATTTTAAAAAAATCATCTTCCGTCCGACGTAGTCCAATCCAGGGTTCTTCTTTAGCTCTGCTACATCTCTGGTAGAGAACCTCCACCAGAGATGTAGCAGAGCTGTGCACCCTGGCATGGGAAAGTTCATGTGAGTTCATGCAGGCAAGCATGAACTTACATGAACCCTGCCAGCACTACTACTTCAAATGAACAGCTGACCTGAGTCAGCTGTTCATTTGAAAATCCAGGCGGGAAGGTCAAAAATAGAAAACCGGTTTGAAAACCGGATTGCCGCGGTCCGGTGCAATCCGAGACCACAGAGCCCCATGTTATGGGACCCTGGATTGCACCAGACCGAATTGTACCCGTCCGGTGCAATCCGGCGCCCCATAACATGGCGCTCTATGGTCCCGGATTGCACTGGACCGGGGCAATCTGGGAGAATCCGGTTTCCACTCAAAGCAGTGATAGCAGCCGTGCTTTGCGGCCTCCGCCGTTCTATGCGGCTGCAGTCGCAATGACAGATAGAAGAAGACGGCAGCCGCGGAGGACGGTGAGTGAAGCAGCCGCACCCTCCCCCCCCTTCCCGCTCCTCAGTTCAGGAGTTCACCAGCCAGCCCCTGCTGACAGCGGGATCCTCCACTCCCCCCGCAGCCTCCCCACCCGATCCAAAGTTAGGATACGGTGGGGAGGCGGTGGGGGGAGCGGAGGATCCTGCTGTCAGGCGGCAGGGAAGCTGTCAGCGGCTGTCAGCATTGTTTAAAAGGTGGTGGCTTTTTACCGCTGGCTTTTAAACAATGAAATGGGGAATTGCAGGTTTTTCCTCTGCTGCAAGACCTCTTTATAGGGTCCAGCAGCAGAGGAATTACTCGCAATATTCGCTTCCCCATTGACTTACATTGGACTCGCTAGACTCGCAACGAGTACCCGAGTATCGGGACCCACTCGTTACGAGTCTAGAGAGTCCAAGTATTTTTGTTCTTGCTTATCCCTACCATTCACTATTATCTGTTATTTCCAGTTCTGCTGGCATTTGATTCATAGAAGTCTGCAGATATAGTTGTCGCCGAGTCTCAGTGACTCGGGGTAATTTTTGTAATATCTGCTGTTGGTGGTTTTTGATAGTGTTTTATACTTACTGCAATAGTATTCTATCCTGTCTTTCCTATATAGCTAGTGTGGCCTCTTTTGCTAAACCTTATACTCTGCCTGTGTTTGTTTTTCCTTCTCTTGTTTCCCAGTTAATATCTGTGAGGGGCTTGCTATTCTGCTGACAGCGGGATACTCCGCTCCCCCCCCCCCCCGCATCCTCCCACCCGATCCTAAGTTAGGATAGGGTGGGGGGGGGAGCGGAGGATCCTGCTGTCAGGGTCCAGCAGCAGAGGAATTGCATTCCCCATTGATTTACATTGGACTCGTTACTCTGCGAGTAATCGCAAGCATACTCGCAGAGTAACGAGTAGAGCGAGTACCATACTATTCGCCGAGTACCGGGTAGTAACGAGTAGACTCGCTCATCCCCGGTGAATGGTAAAATTCCTAGAAAGAAAACTTCCTATCTGAGAGCAGATAAACAAATATACAGACTAGATAGCAAACCCACATCTCAGAATAAAACCAGAGCAGAAGAAATCAGAGGGATGTGAACTCCTCCAGGAACAAAAGACAAGGATTGATCCACTTCCAACCATTATATGCTCCAACAACCAGATTGCCAATCACAATTACCTGTGAAGCCCACACAGTCAGCTGCATCACCAGCAAAAACCACCGGAGGGAGCTCCAATGTATTCACAACACCAACCATTATTGGTGATGCATTTGAGACTGGTGGAGCGAATAAGCTATGTCTAGATGACTTTGACTAGGAATCATTATAGGCCACTCTGAAAAGATGTGTTTTTAGGGATCGCCTGAAACTATGTAAGTTGTGGATACACCTAATTTCTTGGGGTAGAGCATTCCAGAGAATTGGTGCAGCTCGGGAGAAGTCTTGGGGCCGGTAGTGTTAGGTTCGGATTAATGCAGAAGTGAGTTTAAAGTCACTTCCAGAATGAAGATAACGAGTGGCGTGATAGACAGAGATGAGGGAGGAGATGTAGGGAGGTGATGCACTGTGAAGGGATTTGTGGGTGAGAACAAGCAGTTTGGATTGGATCCTGTGGTGTATGGGCAGCCAGTGCAATAACATAGAGCGGAAGCGTCCGTGTGCCGGTTAGGTAGATAAGTGATTCTGGCTGCTGCATTAAGGATGGACTGGAGAGGGGAGAGTCTAGTGCGGGGAAGGCCAGTTAAAAGGAATTACAATAGTCAAGGTGGGAGTCAATCAGGGCCACAGTGAGGGTTTTTTTGGTTTCCAAAGTGAGAATTCTAGAGATGTTCTTCAGGTGCAAGCAGCAAGACCGGACGAGTGATTGTATATGTGGGGTGAAGGAAAGATCAGAGTCAAACGTAACACCCAGACAGCGAGCCTGCTGACTAGTCGTTATTATGGTGCTGCACGCTGAGAGAGATGTCATATTTAGGGAGGTTAGTGGAGGGTGGGAGCAGAAGAAGTTCAGTTTTGGAAAGGTTGAGTTTCAGATAGAGAGCGGGCATGATATTGGAAAAAGCGGTTAGACAGTCATTGGTGTTCTTTATTAGAGCGGGAGTAAGGTCAGGGGAAGAAGTGTATAGTTGTGTGTCATCAGCATAAAGATGGTACTGAAAGCCAAATCTACTGATGGTGTGTCCAATTGGAGCCGTGTAGAGAGAGAAGAGAGGAGGTCCACGGACTGAACCCTGAGGGACCTCAATAGTGAGAGGAAGAGGGGAGGAAGGGGAGCCAGCAAATGATACACTGAGAGAATGGTCAGAAAGATAGGAAGAGAGCCAGGAGAGAGCCGTGTCCTTTATACCAATGGAGTGCAGCATGGAGAGTAGGAGATGGTGGTCAACAGTGTCTAAGGCTGTAGAGAGATCAAGAAGAATAAGCAGAGAGTGGTCACCATTACGTTTTGCGGTCAGAAGGTCATTGTATATTCATGTATATACAATATAGGTATGGCGCACTGTATTGGGGTTATACAAGGAGTCAATTCCCAATCTCAATTTTTTTTTCTGAAAATATCAGTCTGAATTTGACAATCCAAAGATGCATATATCTTAATGTCCTGAAAATTAATCTCAGTACAATGATGTTTATAAGGAACTCTAATGTTAAAGTTGTTTACATTCAAAGAGCATAGAAAAAGATCAGGTTCGGGGATAGCTTCACCCCAGATCACAAATACATCATCGATGTATCGCAGCAAGAACTGCGCATGGGAAGAGACAAGCATGCTATCGCCAAACACCTCCTTCTCCCAGAAGCCTTGGAAGAAGTTGGCATATGAGGGCACGGAGGCCGTCCCCATCACGGTGCCCCATTGCTGGAAGTAGAACTGATCCTCGAAAACAAAACAGTTGTGTGTCAATATAAACTCTAAAGAGTTCTATAATCACATCCTGTAGGGATGTATCCAGGCTACTCATTTCTAACAAGAATTCACAAGAATCCCTCGAATCCTATGGGACGTCCAATTGTCTTTGACAAGGGGGGGCTATGCAAAATGGTCTGTAAATATATTGAATATTATCTACACCCTTAGTGGAGACCTTGCCCTCCTATATCAGGGACACATCTGACGTTATACGGAGGATCAATGGTCTTGTCTTGGAGGGGGGGTATCACTGGTGACAATTGTGGTGCCCCTCCGGGTAAACCACCACCAGAGGTACTGCACTTCTGTGGTTAGGAAGTGTAGTGCCCCTGTTCTTGAGGTGTTGGGATGGTATGGTTGAGCCCAAAACAAAACACACACGCAGTGACGGCCACTGGGACAATGGGTGAATACTGAGGGAGGACCCAGGCCACAAAAAGGGGACGGGACAGTGTTAGACACATTAGTTCAGTAGTAGGAGATGGAGGAGTAACATCAACTGATGGAGGAGTGGTAGTTGGGAGTGCAGGGGCGGTGTGGTGCCGACTCCCGTGGGTTGAAGCTATACCACCCTGCTCACCCACGGGAGGGAGAGACTGATGGAGAGAAGAGCCCTAGGGGTGCGGATGAGACATCGATTCCCAGTATGCCCGAATCTGACCAGACAGAGGTGTTGGTGAAGGACACAGGGACCAGCCCTGCAGACGGTGTGGTAGCTTCAAGCCCGAACCGGAACTGGAGGCCTCATACTTTTAACAGGAGCTGTGGCCGAACACCCGACACATCTTAGGGAAGGTGACCAAACTAGGGAGCACTGCCCGAGTCTGAGATACGCAGTATCACCCGTGGCTACCGGTACCTGAGCTCTGTGCTGCGGAGGGCATTGAGAGCCTGTGGGGCAGAGTGGCGACCCGCAGATGAAAGTTACCCCTTATAACGCTGAGAGAAGAGACCCACCAGAGACTGTGACATTTAGAACGGAGAGTAAGGGCACCAACCGTAGCTAGACTGTACCAACCCAGCTCTAGAGAAAGAGCAAAATACCGGGGACTGGCAGAGAGTGTACCTAGCAGCCTGTCTGACAACTGATTAAAAGTAACGGAACTGCAGCTGTGGTGTGAGACACTTTTATTTGTGTGGACCATCGGTCGCAGAGGCCGCCTTTGATACCAGAGGTACTGCTGACTGAGTGACTAACTGCTGAGGTACGAGCCGGGGGAAACCACTCCACTGCCCTGGGTACTGTGCTCCGCCAGCAGGGAGCGGGACTAAGTTGCTGGTCATCATCCCCAGAGGTTCTGCAGCAGCGTCGGCCGCAGTGGCCGCTTGCCGCAGGTGGCATCAGAAATACCCCTTACCCCTCAAACTTTCCCTAACATCACCCCTTTATTAAAATGACACCACAAGGGTTACAGGACCGGGTCTCGGCCACCGTCTGTCCCCGCGAAAAGAACCGAGAAGTGAAGACGTGAGAACAACTAGTAACTGACTGGTACCGAGTCCCCGACCCTGGAGTGGGCGTGTCACAGTCTATGTTGAATCCCTATATACCAGTATAGTATGCCACTATTTGGCGAACATATAGAGATTCGGTAAACCAAACCGAGCACAAACTTCCAAAGATTTGCTCATCTCTAATGGCAATGGCATATTTTAAAACAATAACAATTAGAAGTCAATTCACAGAGGATACATTTGCTGAACTGTATTGGAAATGTTTTACAGCACTATTATGTGATCCTGTTGCACAATCGTATGACAGAAATTCTGATTTCCTATTCATGTAAAAGAAAATAAAGGTGATATAAACCACATACAATTCATTATATACAGTATAATAATTCATAACACATTTATACATTACAGTATTGCACAATAGGGAGATCAGGAAAGTAAACATTAACTACAATGATGGCGAACATCAAGAAGCGAATGATGTTTTGATCCACAGGAACGTACAATTTTATAGAATGGGAATAGTTTAAACCATGAGAAATTAACGTTGTTCACTATGAGTGTAGACGTGTTCCCATTGATCAGAGCACAGGGTTAACAGCTCTCAGCCACGGGATGTGCAGCGTCATATTCACTGGACTCTGACCAATAACACTGATTGCTTTCTTGTGAACCCGGAAGCCATGGCGTCTGCTGATCTGAAAGACGAGCTGCTCTGCTCCATCTGTAAGGAAATTTATACCGATCCTGTAACCCTGAGATGTGGGCACAACTTCTGCCGGGTCTGTATTGATGGCGTGCCGGATACAGACGGCGGGTATGGAGAGTATCCCTGTCCTGAATGTAGAGCAACATTTCGGAAGAATCCTCCACTACAGAGGAACATAACTCTACGTAATGTAGCAGAACGTCTCCGGTCTTCTCAGTCACATCTGGAGATCATCGGGATCTGCTGCACTTACTGCATTCACTCTCCTGTACCTGCTGTTAGATCCTGTCTGCACTGCGAGGCTTCTCTATGTGATGATCACTTGCGAATTCACAGTAAAGGACCAGAACACGTCCTGACTGATCCTAGCACTTCTCTGGAGAACTGGAAATGTTCCATCCATAAAGAACTCTTAAAGTACTATTGTAAGAAGGATGCTGTCTGTATTTGTGCGTCCTGCAGTTTGGCTGGAGAACATTGGGGACATCAAGTGGAGAAGTTGGATGAGGCCTCCGAGAAGAAGAAGAAGAAACTGAGAAAAGCCCTCCAGAAATTCTCCACAAAGAGAAAGACGATTGAGGAAAGAATCCAGAATCTGGAGAAGGACAGGAGAAAATCTCAAGAAAAAGCAACTGAAGAAGCCGAGGGAGTCACTGCCCAGTTTATAGATATCAGAAGATGGGTGGACGACCTGGAGAAGAGAGTCCTGGGTGAGATCTCTAGACGTGAAAAGGAGGTGTCATTGCCACTTTCTGCCCTGATTCAGAAGCTGGAGATAAAGAAGAATGAGCTGTCCACGAAGATGAGACATATTGAGGAGCTGTGTAACATGACTGATCCACTGACTGTCTTACAGGAAAAAGACACCAATGACTTGTGTGATCCTGAGGAGGAGGGAGGTGATGAGGACACAGGAGGACATGATGGAGGTGATGAGGACACAGGAGGACATGATGGAGGTGATGAGGGCACAAGGGGACATGATGAAGGTGATGAGGACACAAGAGGACAAGATGGAGGTGATGAGGACACAAAAGATAAAACACATGATGTCGATGTAATTACAGGGATGTTACACACATGGTTCTTCCATATAATGACATATCTACAAACCATATCACCTATAGAACCAAGAGAAATAACACCACAACCCTCCAGGGTCCTAACTCTGCCCAGTCACACTCTAGATTTACCTTTATCAGGTATACAATATGGAGGTGGTGATGTAATAGTCAGGACTGGAAGTGCTGGGGAGAAGGAAGAGGCTGCAGGAAAGGTAAAGATCTACTTGGAGAGTCCTGTAGACATATTACTGGATGTAAACACGGCTGGTAATAATCTCCTTATATCAGACGACCTGAAGACTGTAACCTGGACAGAAATAACACAGAATCGTCCAGAAACAGCAGAGAGATTCCAGTGTAATCAGGTGATGAGCAGGAGGGGATTTACCTCAGGACGACATTACTGGGATGTGGAGATCAGTGGATCAGGATCGAGCGTGCCGATGTTTGTAAGAAATAATTGGAGTATAGGGATATGTTATTCCAGTATAGACAGGAGGGGGCGTACGTCACACATCGGAGATAATACCAAGTCCTGGGGTTTATATGAATGTCAGTTTTTATATCTTAAACTTTGGGGAGTGAAACATGACAGGAAAGTGATCCTATTATCTCACCAGATCTCCAGCGATAGAGTCAGGATCTGTCTGGATTATGAGGCCGGGCAGCTGTCCTTTTATGAGCTGTGTGACCCCATCAGACACTTACACACCTTCACTGCCGCCTTCACTGAGCCTCTTCATGCCGCGGTATGGGTACATGATGGTTTTATAAAGATATCAGGGAGGAGTAGTTGTGAGGAACCATCGACATAGAAATCCACCCGGCAACTGCTGACAGCACAGGGAGCAGAATCTATCATCTGGGAGAATGCTCATGAAGTACATAGTTTTGGTTTTTTTGTTTAATTACATGAGTAATGAGGCTACTTTCACATCTTCGTTTGTTTGCAGTTCAGTATATTCAGGCACAACCTGTACTTTTCAACTTTAGGTTTGTTAATTACTTTCAAATCCGGCAGAATTTTGCCTTTTTTTAAAAAATCAGATGTGGCAACATTGCGTTCTGTCTAATGTGTTTGGAATGGAGTTCTGGACATGTGCGGCGACTTGAGCTTTTATCAGGATCAGGGAAATCAAGCACTGCTGGCACTGGACAAAAACTGCTGCTAATTACGGCTTTAAGACACGCCTGAAGTGCCGGATTTGCCGGCTCCGGATAAAAACGCAAGTCGACGCAAATGTTTAGAACTCCATTCCAAACACATTAGATAGAGCGCAATGTTGCCATATCTGTTTTTTTTTTTCTTTTTTTTTAAAAAGGCAGAATTCTGCTGGATTAGAAATACGCAGATGTGAAAGTACCAGGGACGTAACTACCACAGGTGCAGGGGTTGCGATTGCACTTGGGCCCTGCAGCCTAGGGGGGCCCCAAAAGTCCCTTTGGCCTATAGAAAAAGACTAATACTAATAAAGATTTGCAATAATTGGAGCCCTGTTGGAGCTTTCACATTGGGGCCCCTGGGCCTGAAGTTACGCCACTGGAAAGTACCCTAATTTTTTGTTAAAAATGTTGCCACAATTTTCAGTAAAACACATTATTAGCCTTGAACTCTAGCGCCAACTATAGCAAGTAGAAATGCTAAAAGTCAAGATTGGCTCTTTAAAGGGGACCTGTCACCCTGTTTGGGCATTTTAAACTTTTAAAACACCCAATTCTTTTTACATTTTAAAACACAAAAATATACAAACTCGGGTGATAAGAAACAAACAAAACGCACAAAAAGGTTAAAAAACCCAATTGGTATGGTTTTAGGTGTCAGGTATCCGATCTCTCCTACACTCACAGTGCCCTATCAAGACCCCTTCCTGACAGTGGAGGATACACCCTAACATATATGATGCCCCCACACCACGACGGCTGTCCCTCTGATGTCCCTTCTCTGTCCCTGTATATTAAACTAAATAACATATCAAGGTTCAATAGAAGGGATAGTTCAATTATTCCTCAACATTCCGTATGTCAGTGGCCCATTATTATACAGATATATTACCAACTGAGTTAGTTAAAAACAGAAATCACTCAGCATAACAGACAGGTGATTTGGTATAATACCACAACTTTTTTTTAAGAAATCACAGATGACACTCCGATCTCTCTACTTCCACACATACTCAGCTTTTATGAATAGTAGAGAGGGCTTCCCATTTTTTAGCAACTTGGAGTGTTCCACATCAGGAGCTCCAGGTGTATACCATTATTCAAAACATAATAAGGAATGATGAGGGCCAGATGGTTCTAGGATTTGGACAGGGATCCTTGAATTTATAATCACAGGTCTAATCTTGGAATTGGGATCATTCAGTGACCATTGGACATGGATAGGTCCGTTGTGAACACAGTTTAGTTGTGCCTTTTTGTGCTTCCTAAATGAGCATACTGTTGAATAATGGGAAGTACCTTGATAACGTTGTTATTAAAGCTAGAATTTATCCTGATAACAAACTAATCCAGATGTGGTGACTGCATATAAGAACTCACATATACCACAGATTTATCTTTTGCCTCCTGATGAGCAGAGTCTGGCGAAACGCGTAGAGGCGTCTATAGAAAGAAAGAAATTTGTGAAGACTATAATCCGAATCTTAAGAACACAGAAGTGGAGTGGGTGTCCGTGCTTCATTGAACATAGTACCGATATCTTGCGAGACTTCACAAATCTCGCGAGATTTCACTAATCTCTCGAGACATCAGCACTATGTTCAATGAAGCCTAGACACCCGCTCCACTGCACAGGCATGAGTGCACCTGTCACTCACCGCCCGGTCACAGGAGGGTGCAGTAATCTTATAAAATGGTGGGTTTTGCAGGTGGGGGCGGTGAGGACATAATCCACCTGGACCATATAGCAGGTCTCCCGGACCTAATAGGAGGCAGTGCTGGACAGAATAAAACTTCTTTTCTCAGGTATGAGGGGGATGTCTGGGCACATAGAGGGGTTACAAGAACCCTATTTACATTAAGCTGGTGGGCACAGTTTAAAATGCCCAAAGGGAGTGACAGGTTCCTTTTTACAAGTCATATCACTTCTATAAGGTTCTTAAAGAGAACCAATCAGCAGGATTTAGAGCTATAAAGTGAAGTATTGCCTTACAGGCTCTGGGATACTGAGTGCAATCAGATCTTTACTCAAATGATTACATGTATGATTGCTGAGATAAATGTTATAGAAGTCCTTAGAATGTGTGCAGCAGAGGGACAGAGTATGCAGCACAATAGCATAAGACGGGCTGGGTTTCTTTGTATTACCCTGTTCTCTCTAAGCCAAACCCTCCTCACTCCCTCCCTCCCTCTCTCACTTCCTCCATCTCGCTGCTTCACTGTGATCTCACAAACAGTAGCAGCCTCCCCTTACCCCTAGTCTCTATACGTCCTGATTTGTCTCCTCTCACAGATCTGGACAGATCCCTTCTATTGTCATCATAGATGACAGATCACAGATGGGTATCTGTCCATGGAGCATGCTGGGAGTTGTAGTGTCTCTGGATGTGCACACTGTGTGATGGAGCATGCTGGGAGTTGTAGTTTCTCTGGATCTGCAGACTGTGTTGGAACATGCTGGGAGTTGTAGTGCCACTGGCTCAGGACCTGTGGATCCACAGACACTACAACTCCCAGCGTGCTCCATCATACAGTCTGCACATCCAGAGACACTACAACTCCCAGTATGCTCCATCACACAGTTTGCCACATCCAGAAACACTACAACTCCCAGCAAAAGTAAGAGATGGAGGAGACGGAAAAAGGGAGGGAGGAGGGTGAAGTGATGAGCTGGGGCACACAGGACACAGTGCCTGGTACATTGACAGGGAGGGAGTGAGAGAGGAGGGAGGAGGGTTTGGCTTAGAGCAAACAGAGGAGTAATACAAGGAAACCCAGCCCCTCTTATGCTAATGTGCTGCACACTCCGGTCCCCTGCTGCACACTTTCTAAGGACTTCTATAACATTTATCTCTACAATCATATATGTAATTATTGAAGTAGAGGCATGATTGCACTCAGTATCTCAGAGCCTGTAAGGGACTGGCTTCACTTTATAACCCTAAATCCTGCTCGTTGGTTCTTTTAAATGAGATTTTGTCACTAGATCTTTTCTACCTCACCTGAGAGCAGCATAATATAGGGGCAGAGACATTGATTCAAGCAATACATCACTTCGTTTACTGGGAGTAGCAGCTGTGATAAAGTCACAATTTCATCTGCTGCATATCTAAGATTAGTTTCACAGTATGGTTCTTTGGAATCCGGAGGAATGCAAGTAAAACCTGCACCCCCCCCCAGATTCCCCTGCAATAGTAAAGCTAGATGTGTCCTCACCGGTATTATCACTGACCCGTCTCATGGATTAGTAATAATACCAGTGTAGGAGCATTCAGTTCCATCCAGTTGTACCTTTTTTACAAGGATCTGGTGGAAAATGACATGCCCCCAGGAGGCGTGTCATTTAAATCTAAGTTCTAGACATGGTCAGTTAAAAAAACCAGATCCAGTGTGCGGATCCAAGAGGATCCGGATTCCGCCAGATCCAGGTTCAATAGAGGATCCAGATGTTCAAGATTTTGTCATGGAGACCAAAATTGCTACAAAATGCATTTTTGGTCTCCGTTAAATAAACCATGGATACCCGGATCAGGGTGAACCATACAGAAAAGGAGGCACCCACAAGTTCAATACGGATACGGGTGCCTCCAGTTTCAGCTGGATTCACATCGATACCAAAAACCGGTAGTGTGAAACCAGACTAACCAAGCACTAACTGCTATGCTGTGTATAACCCTGCTCACACCCCTGATTAGCAGCTTTCTATATAAATTGTATATTGACAGAAATTAGCTACCGTATATACTCGTGTATAAGCCGAGTTTTTCAGCACAAAAAATGTGCTGAAAAGTCCCCCCTCGGCTTATACACGAGTATATACGGTAAAAAAAAAAAAAAAAAAAAATATACAGCCCCCCCGTGGTATACCGGGCCCCCCCTGTGGCCACCTGTAAAGGAAGCGATGATTATACTTATCGGGTCGCCGACGCCGACGCCGCCGCTCTGTCACCGTCCGTCACCGCGCTCCTCCTGGTCTTCATGCTTCCTTCACCGTCGCACAGGAAATGACGTCATTTTCTGTGCGCCGATGAAGGAAGCATGAAGACGGGAAGGAGCGCGGTGACGGACGGTGACAGAGCGGCGGCGTCGGCGTCGGCGACCCGATAAGTATAATCATCGCTTCCTTTACAGGTGGCCACAGGGGGGGCCCGGTATACCAGGCGGGAGGGCTGTATACAGCCGGGTACCGCTGTATACAGCGGGGGCTGCTGTATACAGCGGGGGCTGCTGTATACCCCTCTGGGGCTGCTAAATACCCCTCTGGGGCTGCTGTATACCCCTCTGGGGCTGCTGTACACCCCTCTGGGGCTGCTATATACCCCTCTGGGGCTGGGGCTGCTATATACCCCTCTGGGGCTGGGGCTGCTGTATACAGCTCTGGGGCTGCTGTATACAGCGCTGGGGCTGCTGTATACCCCTCTGGGGCTGCTATATACCCCTCTGGGGCTGCTATATACCCCTCTGGGGCTGCTATATACCCCTCTGGGGCTGGGGCTGCTGTATACCCCTCTGGGGCTGCTATATACTCCTCTGGGGCTGCTATATACCCCTCTGGGGCTGCTGTATACCCCTCTGGGGCTGCTGTATACCCCTCTGGGGCTGCTATATACCCCTCTGGGGCTACTGTATACCCCTCTGGGGCTGGGGCTGCTGTATACCCCTCTGGGGCTGCTGTATACAGCTCTGGGGCTGCTGTATACCCCTCTGGGGCTGCTATATACCCCTCTGGGGCTGCTGTATACCCCTCTGGGGCTGCTATATACCCCTCTGGGGCTACTGTATACCCCTCTGGGGCTGCTGTATACAGCTCTGGGGCTGCTGTATACAGCTCTGGGGCTGCTGTATACCCCTCTGGGGCTGCTATATACCCCTCTGGGGCTGCTGTATACCCCTCTGGGGCTGCTATATACCCCTCTGGGGCTACTGTATACCCCTCTGGGGCTGCTGTATACAGCTCTGGGGCTGCTGTATACAGCTCTGGGGCTGCTGTATACCCCTCTGGGGCTGCTATATACCCCTCTGGGGCTGCTGTATACAGCTCTGGGGCTGCTGTATACAGCTCTGGGGCTGCTGTATACCCCTCTGGGGCTGCTGTATACCCCTCTGGGGCTGCTGTATACCCCTCTGGGGCTGCTATATACCCCTCTGGGGCTACTGTATACCCCTCTGGGGCTGGGGCTGCTGTATACCCCTCTGGGGCTGCTGTATACAGCTCTGGGGCTGCTGTATACCCCTCTGGGGCTGCATATATACCCCTCTGGGGCTGCTGTATACCCCTCTGGGGCTGCTGTATACCCCTCTGGGGCTACTGTATACCCCTCTGGGGCTGCTGTATACAGCTCTGGGGCTGCTGTATACAGCTCTGGGGCTGCTGTATACCCCTCTGGGGCTGCTATATACCCCTCTGGGGCTGCTGTATACCCCTCTGGGGCTGCTATATACCCCTCTGGGGCTACTGTATACCCCTCTGGGGCTGGGGCTGCTGTATACCCCTCTGGGGCTGCTGTATACAGCTCTGGGGCTGCTGTATACCCCTCTGGGGCTGCTATATACCCCTCTGGGGCTGCTGTATACCCCTCTGGGGCTGCTATATACCCCTCTGGGGCTACTGTATACCCCTCTGGGGCTGCTGTATACAGCTCTGGGGCTGCTGTATACAGCTCTGGGGCTGCTGTATACCCCTCTGGGGCTGCTATATACCCCTCTGGGGCTGCTGTATACCCCTCTGGGGCTGCTATATACCCCTCTGGGGCTACTGTATACCCCTCTGGGGCTGCTGTATACAGCTCTGGGGCTGCTGTATACAGCTCTGGGGCTGCTGTATACCCCTCTGGGGCTGCTATATACCCCTCTGGGGCTGCTGTATACAGCTCTGGGGCTGCTGTATACAGCTCTGGGGCTGCTGTATACCCCTCTGGGGCTGCTGTATACCCTCTGGGGCTGCTGTATACCCCTCTGGGGCTGCTGTATACAGCTCTGGGGCTGCTGTATACCCCTCTGGGGCTGCTGTATACAGCTCTGGGGCTGCTATATACCCCTCTGGGGCTGCTATATACCCCTCTGGGGCTGCTGTATACCCCTCTGGGGCTGCTGTATACAGCTCTGGGGCTGCTGTATACAGCTCTGGGGCTGCTGTATACAGCTCTGTGGCTGCTGTATACCCCTCTGGGGCTGCTGTATATACCACTGGGGAGGCTACTGTATACTACCACTGGGGAGGCTGCTGTATACTACCACTGGGGAGGCTGCTGTATACCACTGAGGGGGCCTGTATACCACACTGCTGGGGGCTGTATACCTGTGCTGGGGTCCACCCTCGGCTTATACACGAGTCAATAGGTTTTCCCAGGTTTTGGGGGCAAAAGTAGGGGGTCGGCTTATACACGGGTCGGCTTATACACGAGTATATACGGTAATCAGTGGTGGTGTCAGGGTTGGACTTGGATGCATAAGACACCTTGTCCTATAGTGATAATCTGATGATAAAACACTGATTTTATTGAAACAACAACATACAACCCAGTAAGTGATACATCACTGGAATCAAAGTTTTAGCCCATACATCATGCTGCTCTCAGATTACATACACACGTGGTCAAAATTGTTGGCACCCCTCGTGTAATGAAAGAAAAACCCACAATGGTCACAGAAATGAATTGAATCTGACAAAAGTAATAATGAATAAAAAAGTCTATGAAAATGAACAAATGAGAGTCAGACCTTGCTTTTCAATTTAAAAAAAATTAAACTCATGAAATCGGCCTGGACAGAATTGATGGTCCCTTAACTTAATATTTTGTTGCATAACTTATATATTCAGTTTCTTAAACTAAGATATTGGGACATTTATTGTGGATCCACCTTCATCCTGGTTTGTTGTCAGTTACTGAGAATCTAACAGAAAAGTCACAATTAAAATGATGGTGAGAAAATGTTATAGTGTTAAACATATGGAGCAGCCACAAAATATAATGTATGTTGGGTGATGGCTTAAATTTAAACTTAAATTGTATCCGTCATTTAAATTTTTATATAATAATAACGTACAGCAAGTGATTTTAATAAACTTTCAAATGTACTTTATAAGGTTATTCAGGTTGAAAACCATTCATAAACCTTCCACAAGGTGTCCCCACTGGACTGTTTCTGAAGCAGACATGTTCATTCTCAGTCACATCCGTGTTTACACTGAATACAGGCCATGTAACCATATAAGGGTAAAGGGGGCGGGACCTGCACAGCTTCCACACTGCTGACTGCAGCTGATGAGATGACAATGTATCAGATTACTTCAAGCTAAAGCACAGTTGCTGAGCAATGTCGGAATGTCAGGATCATTGCAAACTCCTCTTTCCTTGGCACAAGCTTCTGATCTGTCATTTGGCTCCACACAGCTCAGACTCCCTATCAGCTGCTGGCCTCGCCCACACAGCCATAAAATGCAGTTTTTAAAAGAGCTCAGGAAAATGTGGGAAAATAAGTCATATGGCACAAAAAAGCATTATCTTAGGTCCTATCTGACTCATTATTAACAACTAGTGCATTATTGTTTTTTAATAAAAAGACATTTACACTCTAATACATGCAATCATGAATATAATAATGAACATGGTGTTTTTAATAAATATTAATTTCTTTAAAAATTGTCATCTAGTTGTTCATTTTTCCTGTCTTTTCCATGTGGTCCAGGGCACCAAGACAAATTTTTACAAAACTCGTCTGCAGAGTTCACATCACAGACACGTTTCCTCCTAACATTTCCATCACTATCCCTATATCCCTACTAATTTCCAACTTACACAAACTCCCCTTTCCTTTTGCTATCCCCATTACTGTGCTCTATTTGTACCTATTCCTGTACTGGCTGTGATGCGTCATATCCGGGCTCCTCTTAGTGGATCAGAGTAATAACGCCTGCCACTTACACAATAATAATGCCTCTTTTGGGGCCTTCTTAATAATCCAATCCAGCAATCCACCCCCACACCAACAGAAAAAAAAACACTAAACCGAAGCACACAAAAATCTTTTAAGATACTTTTTTTTATATAATATTAATGACCATCATACAGATAATTATCCATCAATCACCATCAGCAATATACAGGTACATCTCAATGACTTAGAATATCATCAAAAAGTTAATTTATTTCAGTAATTCAATACATAAAGTGAAATGCATATATTATATAGAGTCATTACACACAGATTGATCTATTTCATGTGTTTATTTCTGTTAATGTTGATTTATTAGCATTTCAAGGCTCCCTGAAACGCGCTGAAACATGGCGATATAATATTGATTTGTCCTGAGGAAGGGGCCAGGGAGCCCTGAAACGCGGCTGTGAGCAGTGACATCAGACAGTTCATCTGAGATTACCATGGTAACAACTGGCGTGGTTACCATAGTAACTCAGCTTTGACTGTGGATGAACTCTCTTACATCACCGCTTGCAGCTGGCTGTCTGTGAGCGTGAGCTGTTGCAGTATGGGAATGATGTAATGGTCTCCCCACACTGCATGGAGCTGTGCCTGAACATTGCTATGGATTATTATCAGAGGGTATGTTTGGGCTTAATAAATGGGTGACAGTGGGTTATCTGTGTGTTTTATTTACAATAAAGGATTTTTCTCCTTATGTTTTATTTCTAATAAATGATTTTTCTCTGCATCTGTGTTTTTTAACTTTCTACTCACCGGAATGTTAATGGTAATGTGGGGGTATCATAGACATCTCCTACATTATCAATTGATACCTATCAATACTCATCTGTCATCAACTCCTTCTTTTACCCCGACTAGCACCGCATTAGGGCAGCAGAAAGAGCCAGGGCGAAGTGCCAGGAGTGGCACATTTTATGGAGGTGCTAGTTCTGGGGCGACTGCAGCCTGTTGTTTTTAGGGTAAAGAGGGCCCATGAAAGATAGCTCTTCCCATCCTGAGAATACCAAACCCCAGCTGTTGGCTTTCCTTGACTGGTAATCCAAAATGGGGGTACCTAGTGCCACTTAACTTAAAAAATAATTTAAAAAAATTATCAATAAATATTTTGAAAAAATAACTTGGGTTGACCTCTGTTTTGGATTGCGAGCCAAGGTAAAGCTGCCAGCTGTGGTCTACAGGCTGCAGCTGTCTGCTGTACCCTAGCTGGTGATGAAAGATAGAGTGTACCCCAAGTAGTTTTTTTAAAACTAATTATTTATTTTTAGCTAAATACAATGCAAAAACACCCTTTAGTGCAACCTGAAAGGCCCTAAAGGGTGCAACTTACAATATATAGTGGAGTAGGAAATTATATAGCTGGTCATACTGATCCTTATATTAGTCTGTAAACATCATTCCAAATTGGCTACTCAGCTTTAAAAGTTGTGTTCCTCTGGTCGTTTGGAAGGAGAATATCAGGGTTTTTATCTTTTCTTCCTTCCTAGGACTCCGTTTTCACTTTCAGCTGAAGTGGTGATTGGTGGTAAAACTGAGACTGTGCCGATTAAAGTAGATAGTAGAGCTGGAGTAACATAGTAACATAGTTTTTAAGGTTGAAGGAAGACTTTAAGTCCATCTAGTTCACCCCATAGCCTAACATGTTGATCCAGTGGAAGGCAAAAAAAAAACCATATGGCAACACTACGCTCCACATTGGGGAAAAACATTCCTTCCTGACTCCAGATACGGCAATCAGACTAGTTCCCTGGATCAACGCCCTATCAAAGAATCTAGTATGTATAACTGGTAATATTATAATTTTCAAGAAAGGCATCCAGGCCCTTCTTAAATGTTAGTAGTGACTCCCTCATTACATCATCATGTGGCAGAGAGTTCCATAGTCTCACTGCTCTTACAGTAAAGAATCCGCGTCTGTGATTATGATTAAACCTTCTTTCCTCCAGACGTAGAGGATGCCCCCTTGTCCCAGTCTCAGGCCTAAGAGTAAAGAGATCATTAGAAAGTTCTCTGTACTGTCCCCTCATATATTTATACATTATTATAAGATCACCCCTAAGCCTTCGTTTTTCCAAGCTAAATAACACCAAGTTTAATAACCTGTCTTGGTATTGCAGACCCCTTCGTCCTCTAATGACTTTTGTCGCTCTTCTCTGGACCCGCTCTAGTTCAGCTATGTCTTTCTTATACACCGGAGACCAGAATTGTACACAGTATTCTAAGTGTGGTCGCACTAGTGACTTGTATAGAGGTAAAATGATGCTCTCCTCATGAGCATCTATGCCTCTTCTAATGCATCCCATTATTTTATTTGCCTTTGCAGCAGCTGCCTGACACTGGCCACTAAATGTGAGTTTGTCATCTACCCATACACCCAGGTCTTTTTCAGGGACAGTATTGCCCAGTGCTTTACAATTAAGCACATAATTATACCTTTTGTTTCCTCTGCCCAAGTGCATGACTTTACATTTATCCCCATTAAAGCTCATTTGCCATTTAGCAGCCCAAGCTTCTAGTTTACATAAATCCTCCTGTAATATAACATTGTCCTCCTCTGTATTGATTACCCTGCAAAGTTTAGTGTCATCTGCAAATATTGAGATTCTACTCTGTATGCCCCCTACAAGGTCATTAATAAATATATTAAATAGAAGCGGGCCCAACACTGACCCCTGTGGTACCCCACTGTTAACTGTGACCCATTCTGAGAGTGTTCCATTAATAACCACCCTTTGTTTCCTATCACTAAGCCAGTTCTTAACCCACTTACACATATTTTCCCCTATCCCCATTGCCCTCATTTTACGTATCAACCTTTTGTGTGGCACCGTATCAAAAGCTTTTGAAAAGTCCATATACACCACATCCACTGCATTTCTTTGGTCCAGTCCAGAACTTACTTCTTCATAGAAGCTTATCAGATTAGTTTGACAGGAACGGTCCCTCGTAAAACCATGTTGATAATGGGTCCTGAGGTTACTTTTCTTCAGATACTCCAGTATAGCATCTCTTAGAAAACCCTCTAGGATTTTACCCACAGTAGAGGTTAAGCTTACTGGCCTATAATTTCCAAGTTCAGTTTTTGTCCCCTTTTTGAATATTGGCACCACATTTGCTATACGCCAGTCCTGTGGTACAGACCCTGTTATTATGGAATCTTTAAATATTAAAAATAATGGTCTATCTATGACAGTACTTAATTCCTGCAGCACTCTGGGGTGTATCCCATCCGGGCAAGGGAATTTGTCCATTTTAGTGATTTTTAGACGATGCCGTACTTCCTCTTGGGTTAAGCAGGTGACATTTAATTGAGAATTTTTGTTATCACTGATCATATTGTCTGTGATGGGATTTTCTTGTGTAAATACTGTTGAAAAAAAAGTCATTTAGCATATTGGCTTTTTCCTCATCCTCATTCAGCATTTCACCCAGACTATTTTTAAAGGAGCCAACACCATCATTTTTTAGTTTCTTACTATTTATGTAGTTAAAAAATATTTTGGGATTATTTTACTTTTTCTGGCAATGAGTCTCTCTGTCTCAATCTTTGCTGCCTTGATTTGCTTTTTACAAATGTTATTTAATTTTCTGTATTTATTTAATGCCTCATCACTACCTACTTGCTTTAATTCCCTAAATGCTTTCTTTTTGTCACATATTGCACCTCTTACCGCTTTATTTAGCCATAGTGGTTTCCTCCTATTTCTAGCATGCTTATTCCCATAGGGTATATATTGTGCACAGGTCCTATTCAGGATGCTAATAAACATCTCCCATTTGCTTTGTGTACTTTTATGTCTCAGGACATCGTCCCAGTTTATTGCACTAAGATCATCTCTCAACCGTTGGAAATTTGCCTTCCTGAAGTTTAGTGTCCTTGTAGCCCCTCTACTACACATCTTAGTAAAGGATACTTGAAAGCTTATTACCGTAAGTTATGATCACTATTACCCAAGTGACCTCCAACCCGTATATTTGATATGCGGTCCGGCCTGTTGGTTAATATTAGGTCCAGCAGTGCCCCCCTTCTTGTTGGGTCCTGAACCAGTTGTGAAAGGTAATTGCCTCTCATAATTTTCAAAAACTTATTACCTTTGCTGGAACTGCAGGTTTCTGATCCCCAGTGTATTTCAGGGTAGTTGAAGTCCCCCATAATAATGACGTCTCCCTGAGTCGCTGCTTCATCTATTTGCTTAATGAGGATTTTCTCCTCCACTTCCATTATTGTTGGGGCTTTATAACAAACCCCTATCAGTAATTTATTATTTTTTCCCCCTCCCCTTATCTCCACCCACAGGGCCTCTACATTTCCATTAGATTCACCTATATTATCACGCAGGATGGGTTTTAAGGATGATTTTACGTATAAACATACACCTCCCCCTCGCTTATTTGTACGGTCATTTCTGAACAGACTATAGCCCTGTAAATTAACAGCCCAGTCTTGGCTCTCGTCCAGCCAAGTCTCTGATATCCCCACCATGTCATAATTATTTTCCAACAAAATCAAATCTAATTCCTCCATTTTGTTGGTGAGGCTTCTGGCATTAGTGTACATGCACTTTATGCATCTCTCTTTACCTCTATTCCTTCCTACTATATTGACTGTTCTAACCCCACCCCCCATGCCACCCCCAATTTTATTACTTGTGCCCAGGTTACTATTTACACTATCTTCCCCTCCTATACAATGAATACCCTCCCCCCAATCCCTAGTTTAAACACTCCTCCAACCTGCTAGCCATTTTCTCCCCCAGCACAGCTGCACCCTCCCCATTGAGGTGCAGCCCGTCCCTAGCATAGAACCTGTAGTCAACAGAGAAGTCGGCCCAGTTCTCCAGGAACCCAAACCCCTCCTTCCTACACCAATTCCTGAGCCACTTATTTATCTCCCTAATCACCCTTTGCCTCTCTGGTGTGAGTCAATCAGATGGGTTCTCACTTTGCTCAGAACCATGGTCTCGTCTGTATTGTAGTAGCGAGATGCATTCTTATCTCTTAATCTTATATCTTGTTCTATATTCTTATTCTTATATCTTGTTCTATATTCTTATTCTTATATCTTGACTCAGCTCCTCTCAGCCAGAAGAATCTTTCCCAAGTTGTACACAATGTGAACTTGTGTATAGGAACTCTTCACTAGATATGGGTGAACACTTTAATGTTCGGTTCTGTTTTGCCTTCATTTGAATTACATGCGATGCGAATTCCAACATACAGCTAAACTTTCACTGTATCTCAAATAAACAGACTATTGGTTCTGTAGTCAATTGTTTATTGTTCAATGGAGAATAATCATTAATGTGATAATGATGATGAGTGTGTGATGATTATGATGTGGTAAAACTATAAGAATACAGATAGTATAAATCAGTGATAAAAATATATAAATAACTGTAGTAATACACAGCAGAGATAATATAAGAATAATGGATACACTTATCACCAAGCTATGACAGTGTACAGCATAGAAAGCACAAATTAGCAAAATCATATAACAGCTTTGACAATATTCAGTGTAGGAGATCCTTAACTAAAATAGAGGCCCTAGATAAACACACATCTCTGCAGACCTAATCCCTATGTAAACGACTACTGTACTATTCTAACAAGGGGCTCTAAAGTGTATCATATAGACAGGACTATGACTCTCACCAGATTGGCTTGGCAAAGGAAGTTGGGATTTCACAGGAGAGAAAAGCCCACATATGGCTGCATGAATCTTATGTGGTACTGATCTGAAAATCGCTGCTGAACTCACAGAGAAGGAGAGGGCAGGTCTACAGGGCACAGTGTTCTTAAAGGAGAAGAAACCTGGATGTTCAGGAATACTGACAGACAGTGCTAAACATATTTAAACACCATAACAAGCTAACATAATGTATCACAGGTTGTGATAAGTGTCAAACTAGAGCGGCTTTCTCTCACTGAGCCTAAATGGGCAGAACAAATTCGGTTCACCGAACATCGGGGTGCTCGCCGAACCCCTCAAATCCCATTGAAATCAATGGCAGGCAACAGGAAGCCAGGGCTGGCTCTAGGTATCACAAGATGCTTATGATTTTACCTGAAGGGGCAGGTATTAGCTCTGAAACGTGTTATAATAAATCACCTACATTCCTTTAACCAGGTTTGAAGATTGATCTCTGACAGCGCGGCATATACACCATATTCTACTATTGGTTCATCTTAGCTCCTCGTGGTTGCTACAGCGTTCGGTGGTACACACCATTATAGTTGTAGCTCTCACAACCCATCCAGGTGAGCCTCAAATTGTATTTATTCAATCGTCATAAAGATAAGACCCTATTTGCGCCTTTATCTCTTCCAGCTCCCCCCCTTTCGCCTTGTTGATCCTGGTTTTTCACCTGCTTTAATGGGTTAATACAGAGATCTCAGCCACAGGTTGGGCAATGTCATATGTGCGGAAACACGCCCTATAACATGCACTTTCAGTTTTCTTTCTTGAATTTCCTGGAGCCATGGCGTCTGCAGATGTGAGAGACGATCTGGACTGCTGTATCTGTCTGAGCCTGTATAAGGATCCTGTAATCCTGAGATGTGGACACAACTTCTGCCGGGTCTGTATTGATCGTGTGCTGGATACACAGGACCGGTCTGGAGTTTATTCCTGTCCTGAATGTAGAGAAAACTTTCCGAAGAGGCCGACACTCATAAAGAACATAACTCTGTGTAATGTAGCAGAACGATTCCTGTCTACTCAGTCACGTCAGGAAGAGATCACCGGGATCCGCTGCACTTACTGTATTCACTCTCCTGTACCTGCTGTTAGATCCTGTCTGCTGTGTGAGGCTTCTCTGTGTGATAATCACCTGAGAGTTCACAGTAAAGGAGCAGAACACGTCCTGACTGATCCCAGCACTTCTCTGGAGACCCGGAAATGTTCTGTCCATAAGAAGATCCTGGAATATTACTGCACAGAGGACGCTGCTTGTATCTGTGTGTCCTGCAGTTTGGCCGGAGAACATCGGGGACACCGGGTGGAGATGCTGGATGAGGCCTCTGAGAAGAAGAAGGAGAAACTGAGAAATGTTCTCCAGAAACTGATCACAAAGAGAAAGAAAACTGAGAAAAGAGTCCGGAGTCTGGAGACACGCAAGAGAAAAGAGCAAGAAAAAGCATCTGGAGAAGCGGAGAGAGTCACTGCCCTGTTTATAGACATCAGGAGACGGGTGGACGACCTGGAGAAGAAGATCCTGAGTGAGATCTCCAGGAGGGAAGAGAAGATGTCATTGTCACTGTCTGATGTGATCCAGAAGATGGAGATAAAGAAGGACGAGCTGTCCAGGAGGATGAGGCACATTGAGGAGCTGTGTAACATGACTGATCCACTGACTGTCTTACAGGATCCAGACACCGGTGACTTGTGTGATCCTGAGGAGGACGGAGGTGATGGAGACACAGGGGGACATGATGGAGGTGATGAGGACACAAGAGGACATGGTGGAGGTGATGAGGGCACAAGGGGACATGATGAAGGTGATGAGGACACAAGAGGACAAGATGGAGGTGATGAGGACACAGGTGGACATAACAAGACATATGATGTAGATTTGGATGTAATTACAGGGATGTTACATGCAAGTTTCTCTGATATAATGAAGTATCTACAGACCATCTTACCTGAAAAACCTAAAAAAAAGAGTCCTCAACCCGCCAGCCCGCAATCTGTGCCCAGTCTCACACAAGATAAAATAGTAGTTGCTCATAGAGCATTTAAGCATTTACGTATGTACAGGAAACAGAAAGATCTTCAGGCAGAATCCTGCTGGCATATTACAGGGAGTAAATACAACTGCTAAGATTCCATTAAAGAATGAAAGTGTAAGTACGATACAAGCAATACAGAATTATTTAGAAACAGCAGAGAAATACCAGTGTAATCAGGTGATGAGCAGGAGCGGATTTACCCCGGGGCCACTTTTATAGGATGTGGAGATCATTGGGTCAGAGTTGTGGATGGTGGGGATGTGTTATCCAAGAATAGGCAGGAGGGGGGATCAGTCACAAATTGCCTATAATAACAAGTCCTGGGGTTTATATGGAGGGAGGGAGTATAATAATCAGTATACAGTGATACATGACAGTAATGAGATCCGGTTACCTCACCAGACCTCCAATGATAGAGTCAGGATCTGTCTGGATTATGAGGCCGGGCAGCTGTCCTTTTATGCCCTGTGTGACCCCATCAGACACTTATACACCTTCACTGCCACCTTCACCGAGCCCCTTCATGCTGTGTCTTGTGTATTTATTGGTGGTGTAAACACATCAGGGGGAGCAACAACTGGAAGAAAGGAAATAATCTGAGGGACACAGCCGTGGAAGGGGCTTCAAACGTGTTCTCATTACCCTTCTTATTTTTTTATATTCATTATAGGGTTTTTTCTTAAAATTAGATATATTGATTTCTTCTATTGACGGTGTATTTCTTCTTGTTAGAATCAGGTTAGGTAATGATGATCAGCTTCTTATAGACTTCATGGAAATGAATGCAACCTCCAGAATATCAAGAGTATTATTATAATTATTGTTATTAAAGAACTGTATAAATAAGTGATAAGATGTTTAAAGGGTTTATCCAAGATAAGACAAAGCATATTGTTCAAAAACCAGACCAGTCCAGTGTTTGAGCTGAATATTACAGGTTAGCTCCATTAAAAAGTATAAATCTGAGTTGCAGTAACACCTACCACATGTGGTCCAGTTATGAGCTTTTTCTGAAAAAATAATAAGCCATTTTTTTCTAACTATAGACAATCTGCTTTAAAATATAAATGAAGAAAAAAAATTAAAGAGGCTGTCCACTACTAGGACAACCACTTCTGATTCCACATCTTTCCCTCAGGTAAAATAAAAAAGCCTATACTCACCTCACATGCTGGTGCTGACCCAGTGCTGCTCATTTCCGGTTAGTTCCTCCTTTGTCCAAAGGACATTGAGACAGAAGCCGGTGGTGACTGGGATGCGTGGGCTCACATGAAGTCACAATATCACGTGAGCCCCTGGAACGCAAGTATGGACTGTACTGGAGTAAAGCCAGCACCAGAGGTGAGTATAAGTTATTTTATTTTACCTGGGGGAAATATGTGGAATCAGAAAGGTTTTGTCCTAGTAGTGGACAACTATTCTCTACCATTTTTGCTTTATGATCCCAACCAATATTTCTGATTACAAATTTTTAGCAAATATTGTGACATTTTGTGCCATAACCATCAGAGGTCACATTATTGACATCATGTACGATATTGGGTACAATTTGTAAGCAGGAAGGACCTCAGACTGGAGGGATCAGCTGTGTCAGAATGAAGCCCAATAAGAAAAATATGTTACTTGTGATTTTTTTGCACATTTTGATGTAGGTGCATATGTTCCTTTCATTCCGACAATGGAGCCGACAAGGTTTTTCTAGATGGTTGTCTTTTCCATGCAGTAGCACATTTGGTTGGTTTTGGTGTTATTTTTGCAGCAGCAAGAGAAAGTGTTTAGTTTTTTTTCTACATTGTAAGTTATAACTAACAAGCAGCTTCCTAGCATAAACCACCTTAAGAATGAGCATGTTACTTTTTTTCACGATTTCTGATCCCTGAACTGGTTAAAAGAAGTAACAAAGGACCAAACATGTGCACAGCAATGTTCTCTTTACATTGCTGTGCATTTGTTCATTTTTCACTGAAGTTTCGCAATGCTTCTTCAGGTGAGTACCTGAAAAAGACATTGTGTTCAAATACCTTTTCAATTGGATTTGTGAGTTGATTTTACAATATTAATTAACTATGTTGATTATATCTCTTAGATTTGATAAAATTGGTGAATTTACATTAAAAATCATGTCAGAATGGTTGAGTAATTCTGGTTAAGTTTAGACGACAGCAAGAAATTCCAAGGGAATAAATAATCTAAACTCATACAGGCTTTCATATTGTTTTAGTATTATTGTGATTTGGAACACAAATGTATTTACACCTGATTGTTCTACCTTATCATTTTACAGATAATTACCGTATATACTCGTGTATAAGCCGAGTTTTTCAGCCCAAAAATTGGGCTGAAAAGTCCCCCCCTCGGCTTATACACGGGTCATACGGTATGCTGTGGGGGGGGCTGTGACCGGGAGCTGGAGGAGGCAGGAGGGGGCCGCGGTGACCGCAGGCGGTCACGTGGGGCCGCCTCATTAGTGCAATGAATATGCACGGCATCCCCCCGTCCATCAATGGCGGGGGGATGCCGTGCATATTGCAATACACAGCCCCCCTCCTTAATATGGGTCCCCCAGTATTAATAAACAGCCCCCCCCCTCCTTATCATGTCCCCCCAGGCTGCGGCAGCTGTCAAAATAACAAACACTTTATACATCACCTTCCGGCGCAGCTTCTCCGCTCCTCCGGTCCTCCGCTCCTCCGCTCGTCCGCTCGCCAGCTTCTTCTTTCTTCTTGTGCCGGTGTCATGTGACCGGGCGCAGGAGATGACGTCATTTCCTGCGCGCGGTCACAGAAGTCGGCACAAGAAGAAGAAGAAGCCGGTGAGCGGAGGAGCGGAGGACCGGAGGAGCGGAGAAGCTGCGCCGGAAGGTGATGTATAAAGTGTTTGTTATTTTGACAGCTGCCGCAGCCTGGGGGGACATGATAAGGAGGGGGGGGGCTGTTTACTACCACTGGGGCTGTATATACCTCTGGGGCTGCTGGATACTACCACTGGGGCTGTATACTACCACTGGGGCTGCATATACCTCTGGGGCTGATGTATACTACCACTGGGGCTGTATACTACCACTGGGGCTGTATATACCTCTGGGGCTGATGTATACTACCACTGGGGCTGCTTGGGCTCCTGTATACTACCACTGGGGCTGCTGGGGCTCCTATGTACTACCACTGGGGCTGCTGTATACTACCACTGGGGCTGCTGGGGCTCCTATATACTACCACTGGGGCTGCTGGGGCTCCTATATACTACCACTGGGGCTGCTGGGGCTCCTATATACTACCACTGGGGCTGCTGTATACTACCAATGGGGCTGCTGGGGCTCCTATATACTACCACTGGGGCTGCTGTATACTACCACTGGGGCTGCTATATACTACCACTGGGGCTGCTGTATACTACCACTGGGGCTGCTGGGGCTCCTATATACTACCACTGGGGCTGCTGTATACTACCACTGGGGCTGCTATATACTACCACTGGGGCTGCTGTATACTACCACTGGGGCTGCTGGGGCTGCTATATACTACCACTGGGGCTGCTTGGGCTCCTGTATACTACCACTGGGGCTGCTGGGGCTCCTATATACTACCACTAGGGCTGCTGTATACTACCACTGGGGCTGCTGTATACTACCACTGGGGCTGCTGGGGCTGATGTATACTACCACTGGGGCTGTTTGGGCTCCTGTATACTACTGCTGGGGCTCCTATATACTACCACTGGGGCTGCTGTATACTACCACTGGGGCTGCTGGGGCTCCTATATACTACCACTGGGGCTGCTGGGGCTCCTATATACTACCACTGGGGCTGCTGGGGCTCCTATATACTACCACTGGGGCTGCTGTATACTACCAATGGGGCTGCTGGGGCTCCTATATACTACCACTGGGGCTGCTGTATACTACCACTGAGGCTGCTGGGGATGCTATATACTACCACTGGGGCTGCTGGGGATGCTATATACTACCACTGGGGCTGCTGGGGATGCTGTATACTACCGCTGGGGCTGCTATATACTACCACTGGGGCTGCTGGGGATGCTATATACTACCACTGGGGCTGCTGTATACTACCACTGGGGCTGCTATATACTACCACTGGGGCTGCTGGGGATGCTATATACTACCACTGGGGCTGCTGTATACTACCACTGGGGCTGCTGGAGATGCTATATACTACCACTGGGGCTGCTGTATACTACCACTGGGGCTGCTATATACTACCACTGGGGCTGCTGGGGATGCTATATACTACCACTGGGGATGCTATATAGTACCACTGGGGCTGCTGGGGATGCTATATACTACCACTGGGGCTGCTGTATACTACCACTGGGGCTGCTGTATACTACCACTGGGGAGGCCTGTATACCACTGGGGGGGCCTGTATACCACACTGCTGGGGGCTGTATACCTGTGCTGGGGTCCACCCTCGGCTTATACACGAGTCAATAGGTTTTTCCAGATTTTTGGGGCAAAAGTAGGGGGGTCGGCTTATACACGGGTCGGCTTATACACGAGTATATACGGTACTTAGAACTTTAGTAATAATCCACAAAAAAATCTTAAAATGTTAAGAAATTAGATCGTAATTCATACATTGAGTTTGTAAATTCAGTCTCTTATACTTGGATTTAATGAAAAATGATATTTGTTGCTCCAGTATCTCCATCACCTCAGGGATCTACCAGAAAACTGACAACCAGAATGGTGGTGGATTCATTTTCTATAATGAGCGGCAATACAATATATATCTGTTGGGTGTTGCATGAAGGTATAAATGTGAACTTAATGACTTCATCACGATGAATATATTAATGACATTGGTGATTTATGACTAATAAATATTAATTTCTTCAATTATTGTCATCCAGTAATTAAATAATATTTAATAGAATGAAACAATGGACTTAATCGCCTGTCCAAGAAAACAGAGGTGAATGTTACCCTGGTGCATTGTGGCTAGAAAAATACATGAGAGGTTGGGAATGGTGGGGTTGTCCAAAATTAAACTTACTGGAGTGATTATGTGTGGCGTATCCATGTAAGTGTCATGCTGGACGTAAGAAACCACCCACTGCAGGACAATGAGGGAGGGGAAAGGAGTCCCTGATGCTAAGAGCAAAGGGGAGATGGAGACCCCTAGAATCACTAGCTCTGATACCTGGCTCCCCTAACAACTCTATACAGTCATCACAATTGTCGCCGATCAGGATACCTCGTCCCTGTCTGTCCCTCAACTAAGACTACTTAGAGGTCAAACAGGGTGGACACTAGGCAACCCAGCTAACAACTAAAGGAAAACACCAGGTAAATAAACAAAGGGGAGAGGAAGAAACACTTAGGGTGCCTTCACATTACGATTTTGTTGGATCCATGGCTGTCCGTTCTAATGTCATGTAAGGTCATGTGACCCGGAGCGTCATCTGGTCACATGACCGCAGTTACCCGGTGGATCGAGGATAGGTGAGCATAGTGATTTTTTATTTTTTACTTTTTCTTTTTACTATATTTCACTTCTGCAATGTATATTACACATTGCAGAAGTGAAAGTGCCCGGCTGTGTCCGGATCTGTGATAATCACGGACCCGGACACAGAATAGGTCATCCTCTGTGGTGTCCTTTCTTGTCCGTGGGGTCCTACAAAAAGTAGGATCCCACGGACAGGAAAAAAAAACGTAATGTGAAAGCACCCTTAGCTGAAAGGAGATCAGACAGCAAAATACACAGAAAGTCCACGATGCACTGCTGAGCCAGGAATCAACACCAACTCCAAACATGCTATCACCAGCAATGCATCATCGGAGCCAAGGGGTATAAATAGAGACAGCTGAAGGTAGGCAGGTAGGAGATCAGCTGGGTTCTACTGACCGTCAGCTATCACCAAGCAGAGAAATACCTTTTAAAAGGACAAACCCAAATTCAGGATTTTGGCTGTTTGGCCAGATGCTGCAACCATCTGCAGGTGGCCCCCCAATAGCCTCGTCCGTGTCTCCTGATACACCCGTGACAGTAAGTGACTGCTGCAGCCAATCACTGGCCAGAGCAGTCACATGATAAACATTTCAGCATTACTGCTTAACCCAAGAGGAAGTACGGCGTCGTCTAAAAATCACTAAAATTGACAAATCCCCGGGCCCGGATGGAATACACCCCAGAGTGCTGCAGGAATTAAGTACTGTCATAGATAGACCATTATTTTTAATATTTAAAGATTCCATAATAACAGGGTCTGTACCACAGGACTGGCGTATAGCAAATGTGGTGCCAATATTCAAAAAGGGGACAAAAACTGAACTTGGAAATTATAGGCCAGTAAGCTTAACCTCTACTGTGGGTAAAATCCTAGAGGGTTTTCTAAGAGATGCTATACTGGAGTATCTGAAGAAAAATAACCTCATGACCCATTATCAACATGGTTTTACGAGGGACCGTTCGTGTCAAACTAATCTAATAAGCTTCTATGAAGAAGTAAGTTCTGGACTGGACCAAGGAAATGCAGTGGATGTGGTGTATATGGACTTTTCAAAAGCTTTTGATACGGTGCCACACAAAAGGTTGATACATAAAATGAGGGCAATGGGGATAGGGGAAAATATGTGTAAGTGGGTTAAGAACTGGCTTAGTGATAGGAAACAAAGGGTGGTTATTAATGGAACACACTCAGAATGGGTCACAGTTAACAGTGGGGTACCACAGGGGTCAGTGTTGGGCCCGCTTCTATTTAATATATTTATTAATGACCTTGTAGGGGGCATACAGAGTAGAATCTCAATATTTGCGGATGACACTAAACTCTGCAGGGTAATCAATACAGAGGAGGATCATTTTATATTACAGGAGGATTTATGTAAACTAGAAGCTTGGGCTGCTAAATGGCAAATGAGCTTTAATGGGGATAAATGAAAAGTCATGCACTTGGGCAGAGGAAACCAAAGGTATAATTATGTGCTTAATTGTAAAACACTGGGCAAAACTGTCACTGAAAAAGACCTGGGTGTATGGGTAGATGACAAACTCACATTTAGTGGCCAGTGTCAGGCAGCTGCTGCAAAGGCAAATAAAATAATGGGATGCATTAAAAGAGGCATAGATGCTCATGAGGAGAACATAATTTTACCTCTATACAAGTCACTAGTGCGACCACACTTAGAATACTGTGTACAATTCTGGTCTCCGGTGTATAAGAAAGACATAGCTGAACTAGAGCGGGTCCAGAGAAGAGCGACAAAAGTCATTAGAGGACTAAGGGGTCAGCAATACCAAGACAGGTTATTAAACTTGGGGTTATTTAGCTTGGAAAAACGAAGGCTTAGGGGTGATCTTATAATAATGTATAAATATATGAGGGGACAGTACAGAGACCTTTCTGGTGATCTCTTTACTCTTAGGCCTGAGACTGGGACAAGGGGGCATCCTCTACGTCTGGAGGAAAGAAGGTTTAATCATAATCACAGACGCGGATTCTTTACTGTAAGAGCAGTGAGACTATGGAACTCTCTGCCACATGATGTTGTAATGAGGGAGTCACTACTAACATTTAAGAAGGGCCTGGATGCCTTTCTTGAAAACTATAATATTATCAGTTATACATACTAGATTCTTTGATAGGGCGTTGATCCAGGGAACTAGTCTGATTGCCGTACCTGGAGTCAGGAAGGAATTTTTTCCCCCAATGTGGAGCTTAGTGTTGCCACATGGTTTTTTTTTGCCTTCCTCTGGATCAACATGTTAGGCTATGGGTTGAACTAGATGGACTTAAAGTCTTCCTTCAACCTTAAAAACTATGTTACTATGTTACTGTTGAGAGCAGTGATTGGCTCAGTCAGATGGATTTATGGCACGTCACTGGTCGAGAAAGTAGAAAAAGAGCAGATAAAATACTGGAACAGCAGCGATAGGGGACTATTTCTTTTTTATATATTTCCTATTTTAATTGTTATTCTGTAGATAGATTGTGTGGGTAAATTGTGCCATACACTGCACATCCGAGATGGGGTGTCCATTTATATATATCATCTTATCTATTAGGTAGATGTTCAAAAGATACATACGGTAGTATCTGAACAGGGTTACTATTAATCTCAGTGGCTGAACTAGAGCCTGGCGGGCCCCGGTGCTGCATATAGACTGGGGCCCCACTTGGGTGCACATTCATCCTATTCATCCCTCAAACACTCGTTCAGGAGCGGGGGGGAGTGTTTGCGAGCTGCCATTCCAGGTGAGGAGTGGGGGAGGGATGCGAGCTGCTGTCCCGGGTGAGGAGCGGGGGGTGTGCTGCTACCTGCGTCTCCAGCAAATTACAGACCAAGGAGCCATGGCGGCAGTTGAGAGGAGAGGTGGGAAGCTTCCTTCACTTCACCTCTCCTCTCCTCTGACACACGTTCGCGGTCTGCGGGGGGCAGCTCCCGGGCCCCTCTGCAGGGAGGTGCAGGAGCCCCCCTACAGGTGCTTGAGGGGCCCCCTATCCAGTCGGGGCCCTGGTGCAGCTGAACCAGCTGCACCATGGTATGTCCGACCCTGATTAATCTAAGTTCACACCTTGCATTTTTTTGCAACTTTTATTTTTTTTCTGCAGGCTAAACCTGCTCTCTTGGCAGTATAGAAACTGATTACAAAAACTGGTGCGGATTATATGTGTCTTTTGTCTACAGTACATGTTTAACAATGTAAGTTTTATTCACAAATTCATGTTTGACTTTTTCTGTAGCATTTTTGCATTTTCTCATTGCTTTCTATGTGTAAAAAAAAAGGCAAAAAAAGCAGCAAAAACACTGAAATAATTGACATGCTGCAGATATCACAAGTGCTTCAGTTTTCCAATTCAGTCAGGAAAAATAACAATATGCAATATAGAGGATACAGCTAGAAAGTGGAAGAAGAGGCTCTGGTAAGATGAGACCAAAGTAGAGCTTTTTGGGCTAAATGCAAAACGTTATGTGAACGCTAACACTGCACATTACCCTGAAAGCACCATCCCCTCCGTCACACATGGCAGAGGCTAGGGTCACACTTGGGAGCTTGCATCCGTTTGCAGGATGCATTAGGCCGGCTTCAAACCACGACACTATCAGGTCCGGGGCTGTCAGGGGTGCAAGCAGCATTTTGGTGTCCAGGAGGAAAATCCAAATACACACGGATCCTCCCGGAAAGATGGAAACCGGATGGCAGATAGCTGCCATCCAGCTCCATCCGGCCCCATAGCATACTATGGGGCCGAAATCTGATCCGGGGCTGTCCGGTTTACATCGGACAGCCCCGGATCGGATTGTGCCGAGGTGTGATCCTTTTTTTCCATTGCCATGTATGCATACATCTTGGCTTTATTAACTGATGCATTAACTCATGGAACATGTATGTACCATGCGTTAACGCATGCTTTAACGCATGCTTTCCCTATAGACTCCCATGTTACAAAAAACGCATGTGTTTTAGAAAAAGCACCCAAAAACGCTGCTTACCGTGTTTTTGGGAGGTGAGCCAAAAATGCATGGCACATTGTGGCCTATGGATGTGTTAATGCATGCCTTTTCCAACATTTTCAACTTTAAAAAAAGCATGCTTTTAGCTCATGCATGACGCAAGTCTGACCCTAGCCAGAGGCAGCATGAAGCTGCAGGGAGACTTTTCTTCAGCAGGGGCAGAGAAGCTGGTCAGATGTAATGGGAAGATGGATGAAGCTAAATATAGGGCAATCATGGAGGGTAACCTGTTAGAGGCTACAAAAGACATGAGACTGGGGTGTAGGTTCACCTTCCAGCAGGACAACGACCCTAAACATACTGCAGATCTACAATGGAGGGTTTAGATAAGAGCATATTCCTGTGTGTGAACAGCCCAGTCACCATCCAGACCCAAATCCACCGAGAATCTGTGACAAGATGTAAAAAATTGCTGATCACAGACGTCTCAATCCAATCTCACTGAGCGAGAGCAAAGAAGGGGCAAAATGTCACTTCCAGATGTGCAAAGTTGGAGAGACAGACCCAGGAAGAGTTACCGCAGGATCTGCAGCAAAAGGTGATCCTACAAAGTACTGACTCAGTGGTAAATGATTAAGAAATTATTTAAAATATATGTAAGGTTAATTTCACAGTTTCCTGGCCACAGACACAGTAACAGTATCCCATTAACAGTAATTATCCTAGTGCCAATATGGCGCCCTGCCATTACAGGTAGCCACAGAACCACCTAAAGCATGGAAGGATTTCCACAGTAGGTACCCTTACACATCCAACACCTTCCATCCCAGACCAGTAGGGGGAGCTCCACTTGTTGCCTTTAAGCAAGATCCCCAATAAATACTGGTGCTGGGGGAGGAGTTAGTTAGTCCGTGCAGTACGGAGCAGTACTGTGAAAACGTCCTGGTGTGTCGGAGCCATGCTAGGCCCGGGCCAGTAGACTAGCCTAGCCAGTGTGAGGGCCTGAGAGTGACGTTGAAGGCAAGGCGTAAGAAAGACAGAGTAAAGGAGCGACTGGGGGCAGAGGAGCCATACCGGTTCACCCCAGGAAACAACGCGGACACCGGAGTCTGAGTCTGCAGAAGAGCATCAAGCCAGAAGGCAGAAAACACCGGTTCACCGAGGAGGCTTCGGTCTCCCGGACACCCGAAACGCAACCAACAGGAGAGCCAGGGACCGCAGGAGAAGTTATAGCGGTAGCCATCAAAAGGTTCTCGACACTATGACACGGGTGAGAGAGAGAGAGAGAGACAGAGTAGGTCAGGTTGAGTTCTACACAGGTCAGGGGACTTCACAGAGGGAAAAGAGACAAGGAGGCCTTATCCAACACTCACTGTGGAAATCTAGAAGTGCCATCCCGACTATCTGGAGTGTACCCTGGACAGTGCCTGCCATAACACCAGTAAAGGTACAGAAACTATCCCAATGTGTGTCTGCTTGTCCATCCCTGAACTTGTACGGCCTCGAGAATGTAGCAGCGGCCCAGCTGCCCAACTGCCTCCCTGTGCAAATCCCCGTCATCTCATCACTTCCCCAGGGACCCGCTCCGCCTGTGGGGATCTGTACTACCCAAGCTGCCCGTCCATCATACCCGGAGATCTGCAGCAGCGCTGGTGCCTTCACCAGATACCACAGGCGGTGTCACGAGACTTTCTTTTTATTATTTTTCCCTTCTAACAAGTAAAACCTGGATACCAAGTCCCCAAAGACCCCTGGGCGGGTCACCTCCATATCAGCCATTGTACCACCGTAAAAAAGTAATAGAACCCCAATAACATTAATAACTATGATCACAATGGCTTCAATACAGTACAATGAACATTACACCAATAACAGTAATAGTTACAGTAAAGCAATAACAGCACAACTATTAGTGCTCCAATAACAGTAAGAACCATAATCACATTGCCCCATATCAGTATGATCAACAGTATCTCAATAGTAGTCGCAGCCACAGTGCCCCAATCACAATAAAAATCCCAGCTTGCCAATAACAGTAATAATTGGAGGTGGTCATGGATGGTCGGCCCCTTTGTAACCGGTTGAAATCTCATCATAAAGTCGACGTCATCACCTAGAGCGGGGGTGGGGAACCTCAGGCCCCAGGGCCGAATGCGGCCCTCGACTTTTCTGTGGCCCTCGGGCAGACTCCTGGGGACCGCAGTGCTCAGGCTGGCTGACGCATTTCGTCCTTTTAAATCCAGCTCTCCAGTGATCTCTATGCCCCAGCCTTGGCCTCCCCAGTGAGGTTTATGCTCCCAGACTCTCCTGTGATGTCTAGGGCTCTAGCAAACCTGGAAAAGCAGTAGAGAAGCAACATGTCCAATATCACCCATGCCAAAGAGAAGCAGCTCAAGACACCACAGTCGGGGTGAGTTGATTGTTTAACCAAATATAGCGTATAATTTTCAAATTGATAATTTTATACGGCCCAAAAAGGATTGTAGAAATTTCTAAATGGCCCTCGGCAGAAAAATGGTTCCCCACCCCAGACCTAGAGGGAAGCTTCAAGAATTCAGAACTAAGGTGAGTCTCACAGGAATGTCGTGCGTGGTTGGGGCCGGAGTATTGTTCGTCAGAAGGGGTGCTTATTCTAGTCTGAGTATTATATTATACATTTCTGTCTCTGAGTGACATCACTAACCAAGCCTAAATGGGATCGTAAGACATCAGACGTGACGTTCATGCGATTAGTGACCTAAGTCTCCACTCCCATCATACACTGTACAAGAATTCACCTTTACACTAAATCAAGTTGTTGTGAAATATCTTCATTAACACTCAAAGTTCTGTGGCTTATGGGACTAAGGAGAAAACAGACTTAGGAGTCGTTGAAAAAACAAAGTCTGTAATGAAAAATTAACTGTTATGGTGGAGGAGAAATAGTCAGAAAGCTGACTCAAACTGATGAAACATCCCGCTGCTGTGACTGAAAGGATTGAGGCACCATATACTCCATAATGCCTCTGCTTCATCCCCACAAATACACTTGCCAGAATCAAAAGAGGCCAGCAGTATTGGCGTAGGGTATGACTGTCATATTTGACCACTCAAACAAGTGTGGAAAAACAGTCACAATAAGTTTCTGATATATACTTGTTACATTTTTTCTGTTTACAAATTTATCTTCTATTCCGAGATTGGACTAAATGAGATGTTAGAGAGATGTCTGAATAGACTAATGCAGCAGATCGCAGTATTTGCACACCTCCCAACCATCCTAGATTCAGTGGTGACTGTCCCGATTTGGGGGAGCTGTCCCGCTATCCTGAGAAAACTGAGCCATGTACCGCTTGTCACTTACGTGCTGGGCACTGTGTTCTGCGGTGAAGGTTTCAATCATTTTCATTGCTGGTGTTCATTGCTCCTCCATCTCCCCAAATTACGGTGGTGAGGCCGGCGTGCCTCTGCTCTGATTATCCTTGGAGCCACTTAAATAAATAATGTTTTTCTTTTCTTGAATTCTGGTCTCCTCAGGAATCGAATCATCAACCTGTATCACTGATATCAGCAGCAGCAAATCCAATAAGCCACAGAACAATGGGAGAATTTACTATACACTCCCTGACAGGTTATGTCACTTATCCATGTTATGTAAATAAATGCTTATAACCTGACGTTACATTCATCCATTGGTTGTATAAATTACTCTTTTGAAAGCTGAAACCCTCTGAAATGTGATTTAGGTTAAGAAAATAAATTGTCATCAATGCTGAAATATTGATCATTTAATGAACACAGAATGGTCAGATTTTGGCAAGATAAAAGTTTTGTCGCCCACAGAAAGTAATGTGATATTCAAACTAATAATTAACTTAAAATACAAATATATGTTGCATAACATTGGTGAATGAAGTTGTGGTGCTATTAGAGTCATGTATAATATTTTTTGTGACTTCCATGAGTTTGAAGAACTGCATCCATGCGGTTCAACAATGATTCATACAATTTATTAATGAAGTCATCTGGAATAGCAAAGAATGCAGTCTTAGGCTGCGTTCACACATTTGCGTATTTTGCTGCGCTTTTTTACGCGCGCTTTTTGCCGCGTTTTTCGGCCGCGTAAAAAAGCGCAGCAAAATACGCAGGGGCTTTCACACACTGCGCTTTCTTTCCCCCAGAAAGCGCAGTGATGTCACAGAGGGGAGGAAGAATCCTGCTTCCTCCTCCCCTCTGTGACAGCTGTGGCCGCCCCATTAGACTTCACATTGTGTTAATACACACTGTGAAGTCTAATTAAACTAAAGCAAGTGTGTGAAAAATAAAAAACAATGAATACATCACCTTCCGACGCCTTTTCCCGGTTTGCGATCCCCGGTTGTAAGTCAGATCTCTTCTGCAAGACCTGTGATGACGTCAGAGGGGGGCGTTACCGGGCGGGTCCCATCGCTGATTGGCTGCTCGCGGTCACATGACCGCGAGTGCCCAGGAACTCCCCCCCTCTGACATCACCACAGGTCTTGCAGAAGAAATCTGACTTACAACCGGGGATCGCAAACCGGGAAAAGGCGTCGGAAGGTGATGTATTCATTGTTTTTTATTTTTCACACACTTGCTTTAGTTTAATTAGACTTCACAGTGTGTATTAACACACTGTGAAGTCTAATGGGCGGCCACAGGTGTCAAAGAGGGGAGGAGGAAGCAGGATTCTTCCTCCCCTCTGGGAAAATACGCAGTAGTAGCTCCGTAAAGAATTGACATATCAATTCTTTACGGAGCTGCGTTTTCTCCCGGAAAACGCACTGCGTATTTTTACGCAATGTCTGCACTGCAAAGTGAATTTCCCATTCACTTTGCAGGCAGACAAAAAGCACATTGCGTATTTTGAAAAGCGCGCGTAAAAAAACGCGGCAAAATACGCAATGTGTGAACGCAGCCTTAGGCCGGCTTCACACTATGGTGTGATCTGATCCGGGGCTGTCAGGTTCATCCCTGACAGCCCCGGACCGGATCAGCACACAGAACCAGAGGGCAAATATGCTCTCCGGTCCGTGTGCAGCCGGATGCCGCTAATTACAGCCGCAGCTGCTGATTATTCAAGATCGCGGCTAGCAGGGAGCTAGCCACAGTCATGAAATTACAGCAGCGTGCAGCAGTCGGTGTCCGGTTGCCGGATCCTCCCGGATCGGGGCAATCCGACCCCACAGACTCCCATGTAAAGGTACCTTTACACGCCGCCACTATCACTGGCAATCGGTATCAACCGTACGTGTGCGTGCACGTTTTTAACGGTTGCTAACGATTGCTGATTCCACATGTACACGCCGCAATTGCGTTGTCAACTCAAGGTATCGTGGTTCCCCGGAAGTTCCAACATATCCTGCGAATAACTTCTTGTTGAATACCATCGGCGCTTCACACGCCGCAATCAGTAGGGGAATGTGGGCGTACATGTTCAGCGGTGCTGAAACATAGGCGTGACAGACTTGTGTATTCCATGACGCTAACACACTGATTGGACAACGCAATAGCGTCATGATTGGCCAGCCTGCGCTGGGA
>JARQOC010000004.1:610970060-611001787 GCA_033576535.1 Allobates femoralis | reverse complement strand
GTGCATGTAAATGGAGAACTGGTCGTTTCCTCCCAGTCTCCTACAATCACGCCCCCTCCCTTATTCCCAGTGTGGCCAGCCACCCCAGGACGTTACAGGCCCGCCCCCTCCCCACTGTCACTATACCCGGCCACCCCCAAGCCCCTAATGTCACCACCCACCCCCATTGTCCCCACTGTACTCACACACTGTACCGAATCGGCAGCTGTGAAGGAGATTCGGTACAGTGTAACAGTGCAGGAGGGACCGCTGCACATTGTACTCTTACCCTGTCTGTGGTGCCTGTGTGCTGCAGCCCCGATGCCTGTGTGCTGCAGCCCCGGTGCTAGTTCTCTCCAGTACAATAGAGCAGGCGGCGGTATAGTGAGGACGTCTCTGTGCCCGCGCACTCTATGGTACAGGAGTCGGTGGAGCGGTCCTCACTATACCGCCGCCGGCTCTATTGTACCAGGAGTACTGGAGAGAACTAGCTTCCGGGCTGCTGCACACAGGCATAGGAGCTGCAGCACACAGGCATCGGGGCTGCAGCACACAAGCATCCGGCTGCAGCACACAGGCATCGGGGCTGCAGCACAAAGGCATCAGTGCTGCAGCACACCGGCATCACAGACAGGGTAAGAGCACAATGTGCAGCGGTCCCACCTGCACTGTTACACTGTACCGAATCTCCTTCACAGCTGCTGATTCGGTACAGTGTGTGAGTGCAGTGGGGACTATGGGTGTGGGTGGTGACATTAGGGGCTGGGTGTGGCCGGGCATAGTGAGAGTTGGGGAGGGGTGTGGCCTGTAACATCCTGGGGGTGGATGGCCATACTGGAAATAGGGGAGGGGGTGTGAATTGTGGGAGACTGGGAGGAAGCAACCAGTTCTCCATTTACATGCACAATCATGCCCCCTAGACATTCCCTGCCAGCGGCAAATATGTGTTATCTAGGAAACCCTGCAAAATGTTGACAGCAAGTATATTGCAAATTGTCAACGTTTTGCAGCCTAGATACACATATTAATTATTGCAAAAGCCCGGACAGCCCCTCTAACCTCTTCACGACGAAGGGTTTAATAGTACATCCTTGGCTGTGTCCCTCCTTCTGATACGAGCTCAAGCGCTGAGCTTACATCATTCCCTGTCCATGTCACGGATCTGATCAGCCAACATGTGCAGGTGTGGCACCCCTGCGGACTGGTTGCCACAGTGATACTGCACTTACGCCACAGGTGTAGTGTCACTGTTCCTGGGTGAAAGGGGTCACAAATCCAAGACATGGAAATTGCACACAACACCATCCTGAATCCAGGCTGGGGGTTTGGTCAGACCTTTATGAGGGAGGGCCCCATCTCCTGGCTGTTACCTGGACAGCCCAGTGGTCTTGTGAGGACCTCAGATGCTGTCTATAATCACTTCCTGTGGATGGCTGGCTGGCGAGGGCCGGCATCCACAGGTAGTGATGATTTCTCCTGTTCACAGATATGCAGCAGCTCATCTGTACACAGGAGAAGAGATCGGAGTGTGCAGTGCTCAGCCCTGCAAAATAAAGAAAAAGTTTTTAAAAACATGAAAAAAAACATTTAACCACTTCCCGACCTATGACGTTGGGAGACATCATAGAAGTCGTTGACTTCCCGACCTGTGATGTCCCACAACGCCGCGGTAACCGCCATTGGGCCCCAGTGTTCTGTGATTCTTCTCACAGAGCACCGGGGCTTCATGTCAGAGGGGTGGATTCCCCACCCCGCCTCCACGATCACTGTGATTGGCTGTTTGAACAGTCAATCACAGTGATCAACAGTCCACGCTGCTGCTTTAATAGCATTGCTTTCTCCATCTCCTTCTTTATTCCTCCACAAAAACCAGGAATAAAGAAGGAGATGGAGAAAGCAATGCTTTTCGAGTACATTTATTGAAGCAGCAGCACGGACCGTTGACACCATTCCTGTTTGAACTTCTAATTTTCCCGCGGTTGCGTGGCGGTGGAGGTTCTGCAGCAGCTGCTAAAGTGCTTAAGCTGGTTGTGGGTTACACAACCTGAAAAGATGAGTGTGACTCATTGCAACCTTTTTAAATGGTGTGTCTCTTGTAATAAGGCACTATCTGCGCCTCTTATGTCTCCTTTATTGTAGAATCACAGTGATCGTCACTCCAGCTATGGAAGGGGTTGTCATAGCCCCATGTTCCTGTATGCGTACCCGTAACTCCTGTTTCGTCAGTCCAATATAGACCAGACCACAGGGGCATGTAGCATAGTATATTACATTGGAGGTGGAACAGCTAATGTATTTCAAGATTTTGTATTCTTTTTCTCCACTCGAGTCTTTAAAGGTTGTAGATCTGACCATGCTCCGACACCCCTTGCAATCACCGCAGGGAAAGAAGCCTTTTCTTAGTTTAGTATCTCCTATAGTTGGTTGGCTCCTATGTATATAATGGCTATGCACCACTAAATCCTTCAAATTACGGCCCCTTCTTGCTGTCATAGATGGTTGGGGTGAAAGAATTTGCTTTAAACTATCATCCCTCCATAATATGTCCCAGTGATGTTTCAGAACCTGTCTCATATTGCCCCACTAGTCATTAAACGTCGATAAGAATCGAACCGTTTATTGACCAGTCTCCCTTATTTTTGGTTTGGGGGTAAGGAGATTTATTCTAGATGTATTCAGGGCTGTTTGATAGCACTTCTTCACACTCCTCTTTGTATATCCCCATGCCAAAAATCTATCTCTTAAATCTCCTGCCTGTATTTGGAAACACCTCTCCATAGAACATACTCTCCTGGCTCTTAAAAATTGGCCTATTGGGATCGCAGAGATAGTTGAAGTTGTATGGGCGGATGTCGCATGGAGAAGGGCATTGGCAGATGTCGTTTTCCAGTGCATATTGGTTTGCAGGGAGCCATCTGGATGAACCACAAGTTTATATTGTACTGATTGATATTCAAAAACATTTTGAAATCTATCAGTTCCTCTTTAGTTCCCGTCCACAATACCAGCACACCGCCTATGTACCTTAGCCAGCACTGCGCATGGGACGCGACCCACGCCCCCCCCCCCGAAAACCTCTCTCCCAATATCCGAGAAAGAGGTTCGCGTAGGAGGGCGCGCAGGCTGCGCTCATCGCAGTGCCTTTTTGCTGAAGGTAATAGCAGTGCTTGAATAGAAAGTAATTGTGAGTAAGCATATACTCTAACAATTCTAGAATCAATTTAACCAGTGGTGCATCCAGATTACTCGTGTTCAAATAAAACTCTGTTGCCTGCAATCCATGTTGATGCTCAATACAAGAGTATAGACTTTCCATATCCGCCATAATGAGGATTGTCCCAGGATCCACAAAGACCTCATCGATCTGCCACAGAACGTCCATGGTGTCCCTGACATAGCAGGGAAGCGTTTCAACCAGTGGATGCAGGTAATATTCTATAAACCTGCATGCTGGTTCACAGATCCCTCCAATGCCAGAGAGAATAGCACATCCCAGGGGAAGAGGGGTCCTTGTGGATCTTGGGCAGCACATAAAATGTTGGATTGCTTAGTGAGGACACCATAAGACCGTCAAAGATCTGTTTGCGTATGATATCCTGTTGGAATGCTTGCTCCAATATTCCAAACAGTTCAACTTCAAATTTCTTTACATGGTTTGATGGCAATACATTATAGGATTCCCCAGGGGCGGACCGTCACCCCCGGGGGCCCTGGTGCAGGAGAGGACCGGGGGGGGGGGGCTACTGGCCGTCGGCACGGCCGGGGGGAGGGGTGCCGTTGGCCGTCGGCGCGGCCTGGGAAGGGGGGGGGGTGGTTGCTGCTAGGAGCCGCAGGGAGCCGCAGGCGTGATGCTCTCCTACCTGGGAGCCGCGCCGGATGTATGCTAGGTGCCGGAGGAGCAGAGGAGAGGAGGGGCGGGATTAGGCAGGGGAAGCAGGAAGCTCTCTGCTTCCCTTGCCTGACCCTCCTCTCCTTTGACGGCGGCTTGCGGGGGTCGGCTGGGGGCCCCCCTCTAGGCTTGAAGGGGCCCCCAGCTGGTCGTGGCCCTGGTGCAGCTGCACCAGTGTAGTTCCGCCCCTGGGATTCCCTGTCCTTAAGTTGTCTCATTGCCTCACACTCATACATACTTGTAGGCCACACGACCACGTCCCCCCCTTTTTTTACGTATCCATGTCTGTCCGCTTTTTTCGAGGCAGCCCCAAATCGGAACAGTCTCCAATTCTACGATACTTGTTCACTGTTGTGAATAGGGGAAGTCTTTAACGACATCGTTATCGCGGTGTCACACACAACGATGCAGCAGGTCGGCTGATCGAGGATCGTCTGATTTATGAACATGTTCTCAAATCTGCGATCAACGATCCAACGACTTATCGTAATTGAATCTCGGTGTCACACACAACGAAGTAGTAACGATGTTGTTTGAACGACTCCAAACCCGTGACGTTTCAGCGATATCGTTCACGATCTCGTACCGTGTAACGGGGCCTTAACTCGGACAATGTGCCTTCAGCACTAAAAGCGGCCCTGCATACCCTTATAGTACTACTTACCTCAGTTATAAAGGCCCCTAGACAAGAATATTGACGCCTTTTCTTCTCCACACCTGTGTGCGCCACTATAAACCCTGCCCCATAGTGTGCCCAGAGGCTGCCATCATGGCGGAGGGCACTCATATATGTGGGACCTACCAGTCACCTCAGACTACTCTTCTCCTCACAGCCCGCCAAAACAACCAACCAATCAGCTGCCACTCTACTTCAGGTGCCTGCCAGTAACACGATTTCCATTGGCTGCCAGGTTCCAGCGCAGATCCAATCAGCTGTTTCTCTGCTTCACCTCGCGCAGGTGTTTAGCAGTAACAGGCTTCCTATTGGCTGACAGGTCACAGCGCTGATCTGGGGTGTGCGCTCCCGCCACTTTACCTCAGATGCGTCAGTGACGCCTGTGGAGACGGAGCTCCAGACCTGCGCTCCGAGCTCCAGAGGGTCCTGGCCAGAGAAGATGGAGCCCCAGTGTAATAAACCGCTGTGTACCGTGCTGTGGAGCAGTGGTGGTACCTGGCGTCTCCTCCTCCTCACCCGCCGTCCGTCCTCCTCCGCCCGCCCCCCGCTCAGCGCCACTTATGAGTCCCCGGTCCTGACTCCTCACTCAGGAGCTCAGCATGGAGATAACTGCGGAGCAGCATCGCGTCCCCCTGAGCGACGGCAACAGCGTCCCCCTGCTGGGACTGGGAACATACTCCTCCCCGGCCACGGTAAGGATGAGGTCCGGGAGATCAGCCTGATCATCAGGGAGAAGAAGTAGCACTGGGTATATACAGAACTGGGTATATACAGGACTGGGTATATACAGCACTGGGTATATACAGGACTGGGTATATACAGAACTGGGTATATACAGGACTGGGTATATACAGCACTGGGTATATACAGGACTGGGTATATACAGAACTGGGTATATACAGGACTGGGTATATACAGCACTGGGTATATACAGGACTGGGTATATACAGAACTGGGTATATACAGGACTGGGTATATACAGCACTGGGTATATACAGAACTGGGTATATACAGCACTGGGTATATACAGCACTGGGTATATACAGCACTGGGAATATACAGTACTGGGTATATACAGTACTGGGTATATACAACACTGGGTGTATACAGAACTGGGTATATACAGAACTGGGTATATACAGCCCTGGGTATATACAGCACTGGGTATATATAGCACTGGGTATATACAGCCCTGAGCCCTGGGTATATACATCCCTGGGTATATACAGCACTGGGTATATACATCCCTGGGTATATACAGCACTGGGTGTATACAGCACTGGGTATATACAGCACTGAGTATATACATCACTGGGTATATACAGGACTGGGTATATACAGCACTAGGTATATACAGCACTGGGTGTATACAGGACTGAGTATATACAGCACTGAGTATATACAGCACTGGGTATATAGAGCACTGGGTATACACAACATTGGGTATATACAGCACTGGGTATATACAGGACTGGGTATATACAGCACTGGGTATATACAGCCCTGGGTATATACAGCACTGAGTATATACAGCACTGGGTATATACAGCACTGAGTATATACAGCACTGAGTATATACAGCACTGGGTATATACAGCACTGGGTGTATACAGCACTGTGTATACACAGCACTGGGTATATACAGCACTGGGTATATACAGCATTGGGTATATACAGCACTGGGTATATACAGGACTGGGTATATACAGCACTGGGTATATACAGCACTGAGTATATACAGCACTGGGTATATACAGCACTGAGTATATACAGCACTGAGTATATACAGCATTGGGTATATACAGCACTGGGTATATACAGGACTGGGTATATACAGCACTGGGTATATACAGCACTGAGTATATACAGCACTGGGTATATACAGCACTGAGTATATACAGCACTGGGTATATACAGCACTGAGTATATACAGCACTGAGTATATACAGCACTGGGTATATACAGGACGGAGTATATACAGCACTGGGTATATACAGCCCTGAGTATATACAGCACTGAGTATATACAGCACTGAGTATATACAGCACTGAGTATATACAGCACTGGGTATATACAGCATTGGGTATATACAGCATTGGGCATATACAGCACTGGGTATACACAACATTGGGTATATACAGCACTGGGTATATACAGCACTGGGTGTATACAGCACTGTGTATACACAGCACTGGGTATATACAGCATTGGGTATATACAGCACTGGGTATATACAGGACTGGGTATATACAGCTCTGGGTTTAATACAGCACTGAGTATATACAGCACTGGGTATATACAGCACTGAGTATATACAGCATTGGGTATATACAGCACTGGGTATATACAGGACTGGGTATATACAGCACTGGGTATATACAGCACTGAGTATATACAGCACTGGGTATATACAGCACTGAGTATATACAGCACTGGGTATATACAGCACTGAGTATATACAGCACTGAGTATATACAGCACTGGTATATACAGGACGGGGTATATACAGCACTGGGTATATACAGCCCTGAGTATATACAGCACTGAGTATATACAGCACTGAGTATATACAGCACTGGGTATATACAGCATTGGGTATATACAGCATTGGGCATATACAGCACTGGGTATACACAACATTGGGTATATACAGCACTGGGTATATACAGGACTGGGTATATACAGCACTGGGTATATACAGCACTGAGTATATACAGCACTGGGTATATACAGCACTGAGTATATACAGCACTGAGTATATACAGCACTGGGTATATACAGCACTGGGTATATACAGCACTGGGTGTATACAGCACTGTGTATACACAGCACTGGGTATATACAGCACTGGGTATATACAGCATTGGGTATATACAGCATTGGGTATATACAGCACTGGGTATACACAACATTGGGTATATACAGCACTGGGTATACTAGTAGCTATAGCACTGGGTATACTGATAGTCCTGGTACTTCTATTGTATCTGGAATCACTTATACTCCCTGCTACTATTGTTATTAGTTACACTCCCTAATACTGTTATGTCTCTTTTATACTTAGTTATTCTTATTGTACTATTATATTACTTAATATATAATATATAATACTGTTACTTTACTCTCAGTGCTACTATACTCCACTGTACTGGAATAATTACATTTACACTCTCTGATGTTATCACAAATGCAGATATATTTATTTTACTCCTATTTGTAGTACTAATATTCACTTACACTCCCTGGTGCCACTGATATATTAACTGTAATAATGTATAATAGTACATTTATCTTCCCTGATAATATATTTATTACTATACTATATGTCTAGTTTTGCAATTACTTTTCTGGTACTATTAATACTACAGATATTCTCCCTTGTGCATTTAGTACATTTAGCCTTGCTGAATATATATTCAGTACTATTATACTCTCCTGTTGTATGTATTACTTTCCTGGTACAACCAATAATACACATATTCATTCTCCCTGGTGCCACTCATATATTAAAGGTAATGCACGGTAGATAAAATGTAACACAGATATAATATGGTAGTAATACAAAGTATATAAAAGTAGCATGAATAGTATCAGAGAATGTAACTCTAATAAGAAGTGTAATATACTATTCATGTTACAATATAGTACTACTATCGTGTCCATGTGACTCCTCATGTACTCTATAGTACTAAGTACTATTACATCCATAATACTCCTTGTATATTTTCTAGTATTACTAATACAACCCCTGGCAAAAATGATGGAGGGCTCGGAGGATGTCCATTCAGTTGTTTAATTTTGTAGAAAAAAAGCAGATTACAGACATGGCACAAAACTAAAGACATTTCAAATGGCAACTCTCTGCCTTGAAGAAACACTAAGGCTGAAGGCACACTGTCAGGTTTCCTCGCGCGAGTGTAATGTGAGTTTCCCTCGCATTGCACTCGCGCGAGTATCATTAAATGATACTGGCCCCATTAGTGCGAGTTCCTCGCATTACACTCGCTGTTGCGAGGGAAATGCGTGTTCAATCGCAGCATGCTGCCGCGATTTCCCAGTGCAAGTGGACAATGAAAGTCTATGGTTGCGAGAAAATCTCGCACCCACACAGCACACTGTGCGATAGTCGCACGCGTGTGCATTAAAAATCGCTACAAGCTCCGCGACTGTCAAAGCTGCAGAGTTTGAATTTGCCAGTTTCCTGTTACAGTAACTAATCATCTTGCACTGCTGTGACTTCAGCGGTGCAAGATGATTAATAAAAACACAGCTGCCGTGCCCATTTTTCAATTACCGTGGTTTAGCAGCATATTAACCCCATCTGCAGCCTCTGTGCGGCATGTCAGCACAGAGGCTGCAGATACGGCTAATAATAAGGTGTCTGCAGGGTTAAGCTGATGTTGGTGTGGTGCCAGTTTGTGTCCAGGGAGTGTTCATACTCCCTGGACACATGCTGACATCACACCCTGGCTGTGCAGGGGTTAATAGATTGTTTAATTCAAAGCTGGCAATTGTCGGGAATAATTAATTTACTGAAAATGCCGGCCGTCTTCTGAAATGAGGAGCTGTCCGAGATACAGTACGCAATTAGTGTATAGTACCTCGGACAGCTCCTCAGTTCAGAAGCCTACCGGCATTTTCAGTAAGTTAATTATTCCCCACAATTCCCGGCTTTGAATTAAACTATCTATTAACCCCTGCACAGCCAGGGTGTGATGTCAGCATGTGTCCAGGGAGTGTGGACACTCCCTGCACACAAGCTCGCACCACACCATCATTGGCTTAACCATGCAGACACCTGATTATTAGCAGCCTCTGTGCTAACATGCCGCACAGAGGCTGCCAATGGGGTTAATAAGCCGGTTTTGTAGTTTAAACCCCATGTTTCTGTCCTGCCAGGTAATGTCCACACTCCCTGGACACCACCTGACATGACAGAATGTGTCATCAGGGGTTAATGGAGCTTTTTAATCAAAACTCTCCAGGGGAGCAGGAGTCAGGAGGAGCTGTCCGTGGTTTGATGTTAAAGCTGGGTGCTGAAAGCTGTTCAGATTGTGATCAGCACCCAGCTTTTACAATCAAGACTATGGACAACTCCTCCTGACTCCTGCACCCCACTGGAGATTACACTGTGTGCAAAGTTATTAGGCAAGTTGTATTTTAGAGGATTATTTTTATTATTGATCAACAACTATGTTCTCAATCAACCCAAAAGACTCATAATATGAAAGCTTAATATTTTTGGAAGTTGGAGTTTTTTTTAGATTTGGCTCTTAGGAGGATATCTGTTTGTGCAGGTAACTATTACTGTGCAGAATTATTAGGCAACTTAATAAAAAAAACTATATTCCCATCTCACTTGTTTATTTTCAGCAGGTAAACTAATATAACTGCATAAAAATTAGAACTAAACATTTCTTTATGATGACACTCAACAGCCTCCATCTATAGATTCTGTCAGTTGCTTGATCTGTTTACGATCAACATTGCGTGCAGCAGCCACCACAGCCTCCCAGACACTGTTCCCAGAGGTGTACTGTTTTCCCTCCCTGTAGATCTCACATTTTAGGAGGGACCACAGGTTCTCCATGGAGTTCAGATCAGGTGAGCAAGGGGCCATGTCATTATTTTTTCTTCTTTTAGACCTTTACTGGCCAGCCACGCTGTGGAGTAGTTGGATGCATGTGATGGAGCATTGTCCTGCATGAAAATTATATTTTTCTTGAACAATACCTACTTCTTCCTGCACCACTGCTTGAAGAAGTTGTCTTCCAGAAACTGGCAGTAGGTCCGGGAGTTGAGCTTCACTCCATCCTCAACCCGAAAAGGTCCCACCAGTTCATCTTTGATGATCCCAGCCCATACCAGTACCCCACCTCCACCTTGCTGGTGTCTGAGTCGGAGTGGAGCTCTCTGCCTTTTACTGATCCAGCCTCTGGCCCATCCATCTGGCCATCAAGAGTCGCTCTCATTTCATCAGTCCATAAAACCTTTGAAAAATCAGTCTTAAGATATTTTTTTTGCCCAGTCTTGACGTTTTATCTTATGTTTCTTGTTCAGAGGTGGTCATTTTTCAGCCTTCCTTACCTTGGCCATGTCCCTGAGTATAGCACACCTTGTGCTTTTTGATACTCCAGTAACGTTGCAGCTCTGAAATATGGCAAAACTGGTGGCAAATGGCATCTTGGCAGCTTCACTCTTGATTTTCCTCAATTCATGGGCCGTTACTTTGCGCCTTTTTTGCCCAACACACTTCTTGCCACCCTGTTGGCTATTTGCCATGAAACGCTTGATTGTTCGGTGATCACTCTTCAAAAGTTTGGCAATTTCCAGACTGCTGCATCCCTCTGCAGGACATCTCACAATTTTGGACTTTTCAGAGCCCGTCACATCTCTCTTCTGACCCATTTTGCCTAAGGAAAGGCATTTACCTGATAATTAAGCACACCTTATATAGGGTGTTGATGTCATTAGACCACACCCCTCCTCATTACAGAGATGCCATCACCTGATTTACTTCATTGGTAGTTGGCTCTCAGCCTATACAGCCTGGAGTAGGACAACATGTATAAAAAGTATCATGTGATCAATATACTCATTTGCCTAATAAATCTGCACACAGTGTATAGTAATGTAATTAATAGCAGTAATTGCCGGTTTTCATTAAAAAGCTCCATTAACCCTTGATGACACATTTTGTCATGTCAGGTGGTGTCCAGGGAGTGTGGACATTACCTGGCAGGACAGAAACATGGGGTTTAAACTACAAATCCCATCTTATTAACCGCATCTGCAGCCTCCCGCCTGACATACAGCACAGAGGCTGCGGATGGGGTTAAAATGCCGGTTCTCCCCAGCACAGTAACCAATCACCTGTCAGCGCTGTGAAAGCAGAGGTGACAGCTGGAGGGTTAATGCACCGCCACTGCCCTGAAAATGTAATTGCTGGGATGCCGGCAAATTAACCAGCTATCACCGCTGCTTTCACAGCGCTGACAGCTGAATGCTTAATGTTTCGGCAGCCCAGCAATTACATTTTCAGGGCAGCTGACACAGCACTGACAGCTGATTGGTTACTGTGCCGCCAACCCGGCAAATTCAAACAATTCTGCTTTACAGCAGCGGTGTTTGAATACTCCGGTAAATACTGAAGTATGTTTCAGGACCGCGGACAGCATCACATTGCCACGCACCACACAGGTAATCATGCAGCACACTCACAGCAGACTGACATGCATACAGCCATGACACTCACACCACACTCGCATCACTGTTATGCATCAAACACGCTCAGTGTTTGATGCATGACATTGTGCCTTCAGCCTAAAAGATATCTTGAAAAAAAAATATGCAAGCCAGTAATGGTTACTTTTGTAGATCAAGCAGGGGGAAAATTATGGAACTACTCAATTCAGAGGAAAAATGATGGAATCATGACAAACAAACAAAACAACACTCAAATACATTACTAGTATTTTGTGGCACCACCTCTGGCTTTTATAACAGCTTGCAGTCTCTGAGGCATGGACTTAGTGAGTGACAAACAGAACTCATCATCAATCTGGCACCATCTTTCTCTGATTGCTGTTGCCAGATCAGCTTTGCAGGTTGGGGGCCTTGTCATGGACCATTTTCTTCAACTTCCACCAAATATTTTCAATTGGATTTAGAACTGGACTATTTGCAGGCCATGACATTGACCTTATGTGTCTTCTTTCAAGCAATGTTTTCACAATTGTTGCTCTATGGCAAGATGCATTATCATCTTGATAAATGATTTCATCATCCCCAAACATCCTTTCAATTGATGGGATAAGAAAAGTGTCAAATATCAATGTAAACTTGGGCATTTATTGAAGATGTAATGACAGCCATTTCCCCAGTGCCTTTACCTGACATGCAGCCCCATATCATCAATGACTGTGGAAATTTGCATGTTCTCTTCAGGCAGTCATCTTTATAAATCTCATTGGAACGACACCAAACAAAAGTTCCAGCATCATCACCTTGCCCAATGCAGATTCGCGATTCATCACTTTATATGACTTTCATCCAGTCATCCACAGTCCACGATTGCTTTTCCTTAGCCCATTGTAACCTTGTTTTTTTCTGTTTAGGTGTCAATTATGGCTTTTGTTTAGTTTTTCTGTATGTAAATCCCATTTCCTTTAGTCGGTTTCTTACAGTTCGGTCACAGACATTGACTCCAGTTTCCTCCCATTCGTTCCTCATTTGTTTTGTTGTACATTTCCTGTTTTGGAGACATATTGCTTTAAGTTTCCGGTCTTGATGTTTTGATGTCTTCCTTTGTCTACCAGTATGTTTCCCTTTAACAACCTTCCCATGTTGCTTGTATTTGGTCCAGATTTTGGACACAGCTGACTGAACAACCAACATCTTTGGCAACATTGCATGATCATTTACCCTGTTTTAAGAGTTTGATAATCCTCTCCTTTGTTTCAATTGACATCTCTGGTGTTGGAGCCATGATTCATGTCAGTCCACTTGGTGCAGCAGCTCTCCAAGGTGTGATCACTCCTTTTTAGATGCAGACTAACTAGCAGATCTTATTCGATGCAGGTGTTAGTTTTGGGAATGAAAATTTACAGGGTGATTCCATAATTTTTTCCTCAGAATTGAGTAATTACATAATTTTCCCCTCTGCTTGGTCTATAAAAGTAACCGTTACTGGCTAGTACATTTTTTATCTTGATTTCTTTAAGTGTTTCTTAAAGCCATAAAGCTGCCATTTGAAATGACTTTAGTTTTGTGCCATGTCTGTGATCTGCTTTTTTTTCTACAACATTAAACAACTGAATGGACGTCCTCCGAGCATAATGTTTGCCAGGGGTTGTATATCCATTTACTCCTGGTGTACACTCTAGTACTATTACATCCATGGTACTCCTCGTATACTCTCTAGTACTATTGCATCCATGTTACTCCTCTCCTGGTATACTTTCTAGTACTATCACATCCATTAGCCTTCACATATTCTGTCTAGTACTACTATTACATCCATGTTACTCCTTATATACTCTCTAGTACTGTTACATCCATGTTACTCATGGTATACTCTCTACTATTAGTACATCCATCTTACTCCTTGTATATTTTCTAGTACTTTTACATCCTTCTTACTCCTCGTATACGCTCTAGTACTATTACATCCATGTTACTCCTGGAATACTCTCTAGTACTATTACATCCATGTTACTTCTGGTATACACTAGTATTATTACATCCATCTTACTCCTCGTATACTCTCTAGTACTATTACATCCATGTTACTACTGGAATACTCTCTAGTACTATTACATCCATGTTACTCCTGGAATACTCTCTAGTACTATTACATCCATGTTACTTCTGGTATACTCTAGTATTATTACATCCATCTTACTCCTCGTATACTCTCTAGTACTATTACATCCATGTTACTACTGGAATACTCTCTAGTACTATTACATCCATGTTACTCCTGGAATACTCTCTAGTACTATTACATCCATGTTACTCCTGGAATACTCTCTAGTACTATTACATCCATGTTACTTCTGGTATACACTAGTATTATTACATCCATCTTACTCCTCGTATACTCTCTAGTACTATTACATCCATGTTACTACTGGAATACTCTCTAGTACTATTACATCCATGTTACTCCTGGAATACTCTCTAGTACTATTACATCCATGTTACTTCTGGTATACACTAGTATTATTACATCCATCTTACTCCTCGTATACTCTCTAGTACTATTACATCCATGTTACTACTGGAATACTCTCTAGTACTATTACATCCATGTTACTCCTGGAATACTCTCTAGTACTATTACATCCATGTTACTTCTGGTATACTCTAGTATTATTACATCCATCTTACTCCTCGTATACTCTCTAGTACTATTACATCCATGTTACTACTGGAATACTCTCTAGTACTATTACATCCATGTGACTCCTCATATTCTGTCTAGTACTATTACATCCATGTTACTCCTTATATAATCTCTAGTACTATTACATTCATGTTACTCCTCATATACTCAGTATTACTACATTCATCTTACTCCTCGTGTACTATTACATCCATGGTACTCCTCATATACTCTCTAGTACTATTGCATCCAGGTTACTCCTGGTATACCTTCTAGGAGATCACTACGGTATGCTGGATTTTGTATTAAATCTCTAGGCGAACACTTCAGAAGTGTCTAGGACTGCGTGATATATTAGCGAATGATATTATTATAATCAGGGCCGGCCCTTGGCATGTGCGAGTCGTGCGGCCGCACAGGGCGCCACGCTCCAGGGGGCGCCGCAGGGAGACAGCTGTCATTGTTATTTGCTGCCCTGCTCCCGCTCCCAGGGACTTTGCTAGATCTGTGCGGCTGCTAGTAGACAGAGGACGGCATCCGCAGGGGCGCCCGGTGGTAGCGCGGGCTCCCTGCTGGTGCCACTCTCTCTACTATAGTCCTGGCCGCTGCCGCCGCGTTATCCCCCCCACCCTGCAGTGTGAGCCCACCTGTGGAGCTGCACAGGCCTGTGCTTACAGGACCTGTGATGATGTCAATGAAGGGGGAGGAGTCAGAGATCACATGATCAGCATCTCCGACTATGCAGAGCAGCTTCCACCAAGCAAAAAGTGAAGAGGTAAACAAATGAGTTTGTGAAAAGAGGTGAGTTTGTGTGGGATCAAGAGGGATGTATAGTGTGAATGTAGCAGAGCTGCGTGTGTATGAGGTGTAAGGAGTGGAGCCGAGTGTGTACAAGGTGTATGGAGCTGAGTGTGTATGAGGTGTTCGGAGCGGAGCCGAGTGTGTATGAGGTGTATGAAGCGGAGTCGCGTGTGCACGAGGTGTACGGAGCGGAGCCGAGTGTGTATGAGGTGTACGGAGCGGAGCTGAGTGTGTACGAGGTGTACGGAGCGGAGCCGCGTGTGTACGGAGCAGAGCCGCGTGTGTACGATGTGTACAGAGCGGAGCCGAGTGTGTACGAGGTGTACGGAGTAGAGCCGAGTGTGTACGATGTGTACGGAGCGGAGCCGAGTGTGTACGAGGTGTACGGAGCGGAGCCGTGTGTGTACGAGGTGTACGGAGCAGAGCCGAGTGTGTACGAGGTGTACGGAGCAGAGCCGAGTGTGTACGAGGTGTACGGAGCTGAGCCGAGTGTGTACGAGGTGTACGGAGCTGAGCCGAGTGTGTACGAGGTGTACGGAGCTGAGCCGAGTGTGTACGAGGTGTACGGAGCTGAGCCGAGTGTGTACGAGGTGTACGGAGCTGAGCCGAGTGTGTACGAGGTGTACGGAGCTGAGCCGAGTGTGTACGAGGTGTACGGAGCTGAGCCGAGTGTGTACGAGGTGTACGGAGCTGAGCCGAGTGTGTACGAGGTGTACGGAGCTGAGCCGAGTGTGTACGAGGTGTACGGAGCTGAGCCGAGTGTGTACGAGGTGTACGGAGCTGAGCCGAGTGTGTACGAGGTGTACGGAGCTGAGCCGAGTGTGTACGAGGTGTACGGAGCTGAGCCGAGTGTGTACGAGGTGTACGGAGCTGAGCCGAGTGTGTACGAGGTGTACGGAGCTGAGCCGAGTGTGTACGAGGTGTACGGAGCTGAGCCGAGTGTGTACGAGGTGTACGGAGCTGAGCCGAGTGTGTACGAGGTGTACGGAGCTGAGCCGAGTGTGTACGAGGTGTACGGAGCAGAGTAACGTGTGTACGGAGCTGAGCCATGTGTACGAGGTGTACTGAGCAGAGTAACGTGTGTACGGAGCTGAGCCATGTGTACGAGGTGTGCGGAGCCGTGTGTTTCCAGAGTGGAGCCGAGTTTGTACGAGGTGTACCAAGCAGAGCCATGTGTGTACGAGGTGTATGGAGCGGAGCCGAATGTGTACGAGGTGTATGGAGTGGAGCCGAATGTGTACGAGGTGTATGGAGTGGAGCCGAGTGTGTACGAGGTGTATGGAGCAGAGCCGCGTGTGTACGAAGTGTACGGAGCGGAGCATTATACTATATGGAGGAATGTGGGGTGTATTGTACTATATGTCATGCTTTAAGTGTGCAATATACTATACGGAGGACTGTGGCGTGCATTATACTAAATGGAGGACTTTGGGTGTGCATTCTAGATAGAGAACTGTGTGGGTGCATTATTCTATATGGAGAAATGTGGGGGTGCATTATTCTATATGGAGGTCTGTGGGTGTGCAATCTTGTATATAAAAGCCGGAAGGATTTGTGACCTCACATCCGTCACTTTGTCCCAACGTCCGGCAGAGCTATACCCGCTCAGGGTGAGCCAAGATGGCGGCCGTAAGCGGGAGCCGGGACTCATAGAGCCCGCTACGCTTATGGCAGCCCCTAACACATACACACACCACACACACACCACACACACAACACACGCACACACAGTCGCCTATACTTACCACCTCTCCTCCGTCTTCTCCACCGCCGACATGTCGCCGCCCCTGGAGAACTGGATCCAATACGGCGTCCGGGAAGTCTCGCGAGACTTCCCGGACGCCATATTGGATCCATGGCTCCAGGGGTGGCGACATACTTTCTCCAAGATGGCATCCGGGAAGTCTCGCGAGAGTTCCTGGACGCCATATTGGATCCAGTCCTGGGTGCAGCGACATGTCGGGACTCAGGAAGACGCAGGCGCCAGGGAAGAAGCAGGGACGGTGGTAAGTATATCGGAGTGTGTGTCCGTCCGCCCCACCGCTGACCACTCTGCCCACCGCTGACCACTCTGCCCTGCGCTGACCACTCTGCCCACGCAGCGCCGCTGCGCTGACCACTCTGCCCACGCAGCGCCGCTGCGCTGACCACTCTGCCCACACAGCGCCGCTGTGCTGACCACCCTGCCCACACAGCGCCGCTGCGCTCACCACCCTGCCCACACAACCACGCTGCACTGACCACCCTGCCCACACAGCGCCGCTGTGCTGACCACCCTGCCCACACAGCGCCGCTGTGCTGACCACCCTGCCCACACAGCGCCGCTGCACTGACCACCCTGCCCACACAGCGCCGCTGCGCTGACCACTCTGCCCACCGCACTCGCTGCTAACCACTGAGCCACCGCGCAGTGCTAACCACTGAGCCACAGCCCAGTGCTAACCACTGAGCCACCGCGCAGTGCTAACCACTGAGCCACCGCGCAGTGCTAACCACTGAGCCACCGCGCAGTGCTAACCACTGAGCCACCGCGCACTGCTAACCACTGAGCCACCGCGCACTGCTAACCACTAAGCTGCCTTACAGTGCTCCATCCACCCTCACCCCGCCGCTTTGTTCTCCATCATCCTCCTCCCACCGCTCTGTGCTCCGTCCTCCCCCCTGCCTGTACCATTCCATCATCCTCCATCGCTTCCTCCTCCTTCCTTTGTCCGCCTCCTCTCCACCACTCCATCCTCCCCCCTGCCTGGGCTGCTCCATCCTCCTCCACCCCACCGCTTCGTCCTCTGTCCTCCTCCTGCCGCTCTGTCCTCCCCCTGCCGCTCTGTCCTCCCCCTGCCGCTCTGTCCTCCCCCTGTCGTTCTGTCCTCCCCCTGCCTGTGCCGCTCCATCCTCCCCCACCGCTTCCTCCTCCTTCCTTTGTCCTCTTCACCTCCGCCACTCCATCCCCCGTCCTCCCCCTGCCCGTGCTGCTTCGTCCTCCCCCACCTCGCTGCTTCATCCTACACCCTCCTCCCTCCCGCCACTCTGTGCTTAGTCCTCCCCATGCCGCTTCGTCCTCCCCCTGCCTGTGCCACTCCATCCTCCCCCACCCCACCGCTTCCTCCTCCTTCCTTTTCCTTCCTCACCTCCGCAACTCTATCCTCCGTCCTCCCCCTGCCTATGCTGCTCCGTTCTCTCCCACCCCGCCGCTTCATCCTGTCCTCCACCCCCCCCACCGCTCTGTGCTTCATCCTCCCCCTGCCACTCCATCCTCCCCCTGCCTGTGCCGCTCCATCCTCCCCCACCGCAACGCTTCCTCCTCCTTCCTTTGTCCTCCTCCCCTCTGCCACTCCATCCTCTGTCCTCCCCCTGCCTGTGCTGCTCCATCTTCCCCCACCCCGCCGCTTCATCCTCCGTCCTCCTCCCCCTGCCGCTCTGTGCTCCATCCTCCCCCTGCCGTTCCTTCCTCCCCCTGCCTGTGCTGCTACATCCTCCCACACCCCGCCGCTACCCTCCTCTGTCCTCCATCCTCCTCCCCCTGCTGTTCTGTCCTCCCTCCTCCCCCCTGCCACGCCGTTCTTCACCGGCCGCTCCTTCTTCAAAGTTCCTCCCAATTCAGCCCTCACCGCCTTCCCCATGCAATCTCTATTTCTATATTCTAAAATACCCGATGCGTTAGAATCGGGCCACCGAGAGTTCCCGGACGCAATATTGGATCCAGTCCTGGGTGTGGCGACATGTCGGCAGATCAGAGGACTCAGGAAGACGCAGGTGGCAGGGAAGAAGCGGGGACGGTGGTAAATATATCGGAGTGTGTGTCTGTGTGTGTGTGTCCGTCCCCCCCACCGCTGACCACCCTGCCCACGGCGCTGCGCTGACCACCCTGCCCACGGCGCTGTGCTGACCACTCTGCCCACGGCGCTGTGCTGACCACTCTGCCCACGGCGCTGTGCTGACCACTCTGCCCACGGCGCTGCGCTGACCACTCTGCCCACGCACTCACTGCTAACCACTGAGCCACCGCACTCACTGCTAACCACTCAGCCACCGCGCAGTGCTAACCACTGAGCCACCGCGCAGTGCTAACCACTGAGCCACCGCGCAGTGCTAACCACTGAGCCACCGCGCAGTGCTAACCACTGAGCCACCGCGCAGTGCTAACCACTGAGCCACCGCGCAGTGCTAACCACTGAGCCACCGCACAGTGCTAACCACTGAGCAACCGTATACTCTGCTACCCACTGAGCCACCTGTATACACACAATTCATTTCATCGCACTCCCCTAACTATTAGTAAATAAACTATATATGGATTCTAGACTACCCGATTCTTTAGAATCAGGCTGCCATCTAGTATACTATATGTAGGACTGTGGTGGTGCATTATTCTATATTGAGGACTATGGGGTGCATTATATTATATGGAGGTCTATTGGGGTGCATAATATATGGAGGAATTTGGGGGTGTAATATACTATGTGGAATACTATGGGGCGGGTTCTGTCAGGGATCAAATCTTGCTGGAGACTAGTCAGAAAGTCTGTTCCCTGAAGGCTTCTCCCTGCTGACTGCCTTGAGTGACCAGTCTCTCCGTATACACGCAAATGGGGTGAATTCACCAGGGACTAGCCTTTCTTGCTACTCTCCTATCTGTCTCGGTCCCCAGAAGCTTTTGGAGTATGTTCTTATTTGAAATGCTGCATTATTTAAGAGTCAACACCTCTATATACAGCAGATAAAACAGGATCCACCATTCACAATAGATGATGTCACAGCTCACCTCCTCCTCCTGTACAATGACTGATAACACCTCTATATACAGTAGATAACACAGGATCCACCATTCACAATAGATGATATCACAGCTCACCTCCTCCTCCTGTACAATGACTGATAACACCTCTATATACAGTAGATAACACAGGATCCACCATTCACAATAGGTGATATCACTGCTGACCTCCTCCTGTACAATGACTGATAACACCTCTATATACAGTAGATAACACAGGATCCACCATTCACAATAGATGATATCACAGCTCACCTCCTCCTGTACAATGACTGATAACTCCTCTATATACAGTAGATAACACAGGATCCACCATTCACAATAGGTGATATCACAGCTCACCTCCTCCTGTACAATGACTGATAACACCTCTATATACAGTAGATAACACAGGATCCACCATTCACAATAGGTGATATTACAGCTCACCTCCTCCTGTACAATGACTGATAACACCTCTATATACAGTAGATAACACAGGATCCACCATTCACAATAGGTGATATCACTGCTGACCTCCTCCTGTACAATGACTGATAACACCTCTATATACAGTAGATAACACAGGATCCACCATTCACAATAGGTGATATCACAGCTCACCTCCTCCTCCTGTACAATGACTGATAACACCTCTATATACAGTAGATAACACAGGATCCACCATTCACAATAGGTGATATCACAGCTCACCTCCTCCTGTACAATGACTGATAACACCTCTATATACAGTAGATAACACAGGATCCACCATTCACAATAGGTGATATCACAGCTCACCTCCTCCTGTACAATGACTGATAACACCTCTGTATACAGTAGATAACACAGGATCCACCATTCACAATAGGTGATATCACTGCTGACCTCCTCCTGTACAATGACTGATAACACCTCTATATACAGTAGATAACACAGGATCCACCATTCACAATAGGTGATATCACAGCTCACCTCCTCCTGTACAATGACTGATAACACCTCTGTATACAGTAGATAACACAGGATCCACCATTCACAATAGGTGATATCACTGCTGACCTCCTCCTGTACAATGACTGATAACACCTCTGTATACAGTAGATAACACAGGATCCACCATTCACAATAGATGATATCACAGCTCACCTCCTCCTGTACAATGACTGATAACACCTCTATATACAGTAGATAACACAGGATCCACCATTCACAATAGGTGATATCACAGCTCACCTCCTCCTGTACAATGACTGATAACACCTCTATATACAGTAGATAACACAGGATCCACCATTCACAATAGGTGATATCACAGCTCACCTCCTCCTGTACAATGACTGATAACACCTCTATATACAGTAGATAACACAGGATCCACCATTCACAATAGGTGATATCACAGCACACCTCCTCCTGTACAATGACTGATAACACCTCTATATACAGTAGATAACACAGGATCCACCATTCACAATAGGTGATATCACAGCTCACCTCCTCCTGTACAATGACTGATAACTCCTCTATATACAGTAGATAACACAGGATCCACCATTCACAATAGGTGATATCACAGCTCACCTCCTCCTGTACAATGACTGATAACACCTCTATATACAGTAGATAACACAGGATCCACCATTCACAATAGGTGATATCACAGCTCACCTCCTCCTCCTGTACAATGACTGATAACACATCTATATACAGTAGATAACACAGGATCCCCTATTCACAATAGATGATATCACAGCTCACCTCCTCCTCCTGTAAGATGACAGGTAACACCTCTATATATGGGAGGGTTGGTAATGACAGGTGGGAGAGGATATAGGTCTTGGGTCCCTGATTTTTTCTGACCCTAGCATAGCAACGCCCCTCCCTGCTCTCCTTGAAGACCATGAATAGATCATGTACAAACATGTATGCTCATGTGTTCTGAGTAAGTAATGGCGTGGGGGCGCCATAAGGCAAATTCGCACAGGGCACCATTCAACATAAGGCCGGCCCTGATTATAATTATAATAATAAGGTACACTCCTTGGTGTGACTGATAAATTAAGGCGGGGAAAAGGAAGCTGGCATTGATTGGATGCGAGGCTCATCTGTCACAACAATGTCATGTAATGCCCGGGCCGCGGTTGAAGACAGCGCTGGAACAGCGGCAGAACGGGTGAGGAGCACTGGGTTTATTATACATGGGGGGGTAGTGTAAGTGGATGGAGATGGGTTGTCCTGGTCGTGGATAACCCCTTTAACAGCTTAATTGTACAACATAAAGACCTCTTCTTCATATTGACCTCCCGAACTAATTCTGATCCCTTGAAGTTAGAATTTATTATGCAAGGAAGGTATTAAAAGGTATTAAGAAGGGACTGTTCTGTTAATACTCCTATAATAATCATACTACCACTGTAATATTCCTCATGCTGTTATAACTCCACTCTTGCTGTAATATCTCTATTACTCCTATTTCTCTCCCAGTACCTGTAAATAACCCACTAATTCTGTAATATACTAATTACTGGTGTAAAAGTTCTAGGAGTCATGCAACGCATTATAACCATAATACGTAAAATATATGATCCCATGTTGATTCGTGGTCCGACCCTACACACTGAATACTCCATACACATATTTTTTTATTACTCTGAGCCTCCTCCCCACCTATTTCCCACAGCTGCGCGCCTGCAGATGTTTTATGTGTGTAGCACTCCATAAATCACACATAATACTTCTGTATCCAAGAACCATCCAGCTTTGTTTGATGGGGCCGGCAGCCGGAGTACAAAATAGTCTGGAACCCAATATTCTGTTGCGGTACATTACAATCAGGACATTCCAATAGTTACCAGGGTGTATGATTACTGGGGGATTGCAACATCTGAACCAAGTGGACGAATGTGAGCACTAAAGGTACCGTCACACGCGGCAATTTTGCAAGCAATTTCACTGGCAATTTGCTGGTTGCAGTGAAATCATGGATACATGGTTCCATTTCTACACGGCAACAAAACAGAATCATGTATCCATGATTTCACTGCAACCAGCAGATTGCCAGTGAAATTGCTTGCAAAATTGCCGCGTGTGACGGTACCTTACAAGAGCCTGTGATGATCTTCAGTGTAAGAACGTCGGCGACGTTTTACATTTTTGTTGCTTCTGCCCCAGGATTCTGATTGGTGCCAGTGAAAAGTGATCCATTGCTGGAAGTTATTGTCTGCAAGTGGTGGGAGAGTTGCCTGGCCCAGACAGAGGAAATCTTTTACCAGAGTATTTACTCATTTGTTAAATGCATCACCTTGCCTTCTCGATGACCACACGACCATCTTGTTTTTAATACAACTTATCCTCCAAGCCCAATGGAGAGCTTTTCACTGCTATCTTGTAGGACACAATCATTTTCATGTAATAAACACTACATGTAGAAATTTATTGAAACACACATCTCAATAATTGAATTTGTGTTTTTTTTCATTCAGTCCCGTTGCCACAGGGTTATAAAATTTGACCCCTGACCAATCAATGCATTTCACTCTTTTGCATTCAGACTGTGCGCTTTTTACGGACCTGCTTTTGGGCTGAAAAGGGGGTCCATAAAAAGAAGTCGCATGCCCATTTTATGGCATTATTTTGCTGCACTATTTACTTGCCTTGCTGTGCTCCTCTTTGATCTCCCCTCATCCCGACACCACAGAACCTGTGGAGGACCTTGGACAGCACCATGTTAGGGAGCCACGTCACCCGGTCACATGTTCAGGCTGCAGTGTCCTAGAGGCAGTGCTTGCCTCGGCCTCCGGGGATGAGAAGAAACCACAGGCGGTCACTGGGGGAGCGCGGCGAGGTGAGTAAGTGCAGGAGAAAAGCGAAGCGGCATTCACACACAGAACGCTGCGCTTTTTGAGGATCTGTTCTTGCAGTTTTGCACCAAAAACGGATCCCCACAATATGCAGCAATACGCTGTGTGAGAACGTAGCTGCTCCCGAGGCCTCAAGCGTCTCCACTTGTTCAGTGAACGCAACATACTCTAATTTGCACCCAAATTAAAGTATCCAAAAAAATGACTTAAAAAAATTCGGACCATAGTCTTAATCTGGTTAACAACTATTAACATTCTCTTCAGGGTCTTACTTCCTGCTGGCTGGCTACAGGAGGAACACAGGATCTTTTAGAAGTTATGCTTCCTCTTACCCTCTTTAAAAGCTTCAGGGTAGGAGAACAGGAGGGGTGGGGAACCTGCTTTGGCCTGCAGATATCTTCCGCCATGATTACATCAGTCTGATCCCACTCCTATGTGTAGCTACACGGGTAATTGTGAGTTGCTGTAACTACACTGTCCTCTGCATGGCAGTAACTCTGTGCCCTGTCTATTAACCTAGAAGTGCACCTTCTTTTTAAGGTCCCCTTCAGTTACTGGTGTGACAGCATGCTTCATAATAGTAAGTCGTGCTAGGTCCCATTTGTCCAATTTTACTTAAGGGAAATCCCACTACCTGCTGAGCCCTGTGGCCTGCATACATGCATCCTCTCTTCTTTTACTACTGTTCCATTCTCGCTCACTTTCACGAAGTGCCCAGTGTTCCCTTCTTCTAATAGTCCACTGGCTTAACTGTTAACCTTTTGCCACCTCTACCCTATCGCCACAGTATGTGCCTACACTGTGTAAATGCACCAGGAACAGCGGCATCTAGTGGTGGCTAGCGGTACTGCTAATACATTTCACATTCTATGCATATACACCTTGAAAATTACGTCTTTAGGGAAGAGAGTGGGGGAACAGAACCAGCGGTCCACCCTCTTAGGGTGGAGGCACAATAGCATGCGTGCAAATCGGAGCATTTTTGATGCATGACAGTCATGCGAGTACTTTACATATGGTTCTAGAAGTGTGGTGCGAGAACAATGACTGAGGTGTGATTATGGTGCGAGTGTGGTCACTGTGCAAGACGTTTTTAACATTGTCTTTCTCATGGTGTATAAACTGACAAAAGAGCAGATAGAATAGCTAGATCGGGCTTAACAGTCTCCGGCTGTTACAGGGTTGCCTATTACACTCTGCGTCTGTGATTGGCTGTTGTAGTCAGACTGGATTTCCTCAATCTGGACAGTGATTCTGCTTGGTTGCCATACATATTATACATATTAGTGTATGGCAGCCAACCTGCCATGATAGGGTGTTAAATAAATAAATAAAAAACCACGTGGGGCTTTGTAGCATTTTTAAGTCCAGCCCGATGAAAGCATACACTAGGCTGCAGTAGGAGCGGGCGGTCACGTGCCCCTGCTCATTAGTGCAGTGCAATATGCACTGCTTCCCCCTGACCATCAGCAGCAGGGGAAGCAGTGCATATTACATTGCACTATGTAAGCGCCCCCCCCTTCATCAGTGGTATACAGGCCCCCCTTGCTGCCGCACACCTGTAAAATAATAGATCATTCATACTTATCCCCGTCGATCTGTCACCGCGCATCCTCCGGTCTTCTTCCTGCTTGTGCCCGGCTTCTATTCCTGTGGCGGGCGCCACAGGAATAGAAGCCGGGCACAAGCAGGAAGAAGACCGGAGGACGCGCGGTGACAGAGCAACGGGGATAAGTTTGAATGATCTATTATTTTACATGTGTGCGGCAGCAAGGGGGGCCTGTATACCACTGATGGAGGGGCCTGTATATACCACTGATGGAGGGGCCTGTATATACCACTGAGGGGTTACCTGTATATACCACTGATGGGGGGCCTGTATATACCACTGAGGGAGGGCCTGTATATACCACTGATGGGGGGCTGTATTCCACTGATGGGGGCTGTAACCTCTGATGGGGGGGGACTGTATACCAGTGATGTAGGTCCTATATACCAGTGATGGGGGATTATATACCAGTAATGGGGGGCAATTTATCATGATGAGAGGGGCTGTATATCGTGATTAGAGTCTGCTTCATTTCCCCCCCTAGGCTTATACTCGAGTCAATACGTTTCCCTAGTTTTGGAGGGTAAAATTAGGGACCTCGGCTTATACTCGGGTCGGCTTATACTGGAGTATATACGGTAATTTACCCTTGGCTAGCAAAACAATGTGTGGGCACCCTGGGTAATAAGGGGTTAATACCAGCTTTGTTTTACCAGTTAGTCCCAGCCATTAAGAATCTCCAATAAAGTGTTAAAAAAAGACACCACACAGAGTAAAAAATATTTATTAGAAATAGACACAGACACGCTTAGGGACTCCATCTGTATGACCCCCACGCAGCCCTCTAACGATCCCAGTGTTCTGTTTTCTGTCTTCTGTTTTCAGCTGAGGGAGGCAGTTCGCAGCTGTCTGCTTTCATCAGGCTAGACTTAAAAATGCTGCGAAACCCCATGCGTTATTTATTTATAGCAGGTTGGCTGCCATACACAATTGTGTATGGTAATCAACCAGAATCACTGTCCAGATTGTGGAAATCCAGTCTGACTATAAGCCCAGTTACACAGATAATTGTGCAGATATTGGTCACAGATCTCTGGTTGCAGTGAAATCATGGACACATTGTTACATTTCGTGGCCGTGTACAAATGTAACAATGTGTCCATGATTTCACTGCAACCAGAGATCAGCGAACAATCTCTGCACAATTATCTGTGTGTGTAACTGGGCCTTACAACAATCAAAGAGGCTCTCCCAGAGTGTGAGCAACTGTGATTGGCTGTTTAACAAGTGCGTTTTTCTCACATTGCACTCGCGCGAGTTTCACGCCAGTGTGCCTTCACCCTCACAGAAGAAGTTAATTGGCTGAACACATCCTCCAATTTCAACCACATTAGCACTTTCTGAGAATAATTGTCAGCCTTATTCTCTTATCTAACTTCATAGTCTGACCTCACTTATGATGTTGCAGATGAAGGGTCAAAAATTCTCACACTTTCAAAAAGTGGAAACTGTTGTAACTGCAAACGGACAAACTCCATGTTGAAGTCTAAAGACACAGTGACTGATCCATTGTTGGTATAGTTTTTAAAACCAACAAAAAAAAAATGCAGCTCCAAAAATTGATCTGAAACGTCTTGTGTGAAGTCTTTGTATGGAGCTGAGTCATATATCAGAGCCCTATAAATAAAGTAAGAATGAACGAAGGTCCCATTAAAAAAAAAAATCAGATACCTTCCCCCATGGTCTCACCTGGATGACCGGAGAATTGCTGACTGCTCGCACCTTTGAACAATGCAGTCAAATTAAATGTTTACTTCCGGCCCCCGGATGTCATGTGGCCCCTTCCAATCTCCTGCAATCATTTTATTTATTTATTTTCATTAATCCAGCCAAGGAGTCTAAAAAATTCCATCTCTTTCATACTAAAGCTTTCCCTATTATTCCATTGACTAGAACTATTTTTTTTCTTTACACAATCAAATAGTAGTATACTACGGTATATACATTTAACATTTGGGTGTATTCCAAATACATTTAATTTATGAACTTTTTGTTCATCTGCAGCCAAAACCTGCTCTGTTTGGCAGTAAACCCTGCAATGAAAATGTCTGTTTTGCGTTCTTTTTATTTAGATTACATCTGTGCTTTGTCTACAGCAAATGTTTAACAAAGTTAGCTGTTCTGTTTTTGTTTTCTTTCACTTTCTTATTTCATTCTGGTGGCGAGAAAAAAATGCTGATAGACACGCTGTCCTCAAATACAGTCAGGAAAAAAAACTATTTTTGGACTCATAGCTTATGCTGTTACTGTAAAAAAAGTGACTTATAATTTGCATTAAAAAGTACAGCAAAAAAGCTGCATGTGAGCATAGTCTGAATTTGAGAACTGAAATCTTCATCATGACTGTTCTCACCATTTTTGCTGCATTTTAGTTTGTCCATATAGAGAGCAATAAAGACGGGAAGAAGGGGGAAAAAATGTGATGTAACGATGTTTTTGTATTAGGTCAATAAAAATAACTGTATCAAATTTGTAGACAAAGCGCTCATAAATGCTGCAATATGGGTATTTTTAAATCAGAGTCTTTACAGCCAAGAGAGACACTTTTGACTGCAGCAAAAAATGCTGAGTGTAAACATTGTTTCACAAAAAGAGAATAAGTGTCACTCGCCCAGATTGCCTAAAACGAGTCCTTTATTGGGAAGTCATAAAATCCAGGCCGGTACAGAAGAACACAATAGTTCTAGAGGATAACAGCTGTTTTGTGCTTGTCGAGCACCTCAACAGATCTTTTCCTATTGAAGTACTGGACAAGCACAAAACAGCTGTTATCCTCTAAAGCTGCAGCATTCTCCTGTACCGGTCTGAATTTTATGAATACCCAATAAAGGACTCGTTTTAGGCAATCCGTTTTGTGAAACTAGTACATGTTTTTCTCTAGCGACCACCACCTTTTGCCATTATAACTCGTAACGCTGCAAACAGCCATTGGCGTATACCAGTCAACTTTCTTAAGAATACACAGGGTGGTGCGGACTTTCTCCTTTTTACTATGTGTGTGTGTAAACATGACCTTACTTCCACAATTGACCATTTAGGAAAAACCCTGATGTCACTAGTGTCCTAAGCCACAACCAGGAGAGGACACTTTACTGCTACCATTGGGAATGCCCTTGATGATGGCACTGAGTTTTCCTAAGCATCAACCATGAGGAAATCAATTAACTGTTCTACATTGAGGGGAATGTTTGTACATTAATCTGTAGATTGGGGATGAGGGAACCCGTGGAGGAGAAGACCTTATCAGGAAAAATGTGGCACTCCCAGTCACCGGATTGATAAAATAGTTTTGTGCTTTACTTTCCCTTCATTTTTTGATGTTTGGGTTCGCTGAGTTCGGCAGAACTGTAATTATGCATTTTGTGCCTTAGTCATAGTCAAAAGTCATTTTGTGCCTTAGTCAGAAGTCAATGGGGACCCAAACTTTTGTGCTGTAAAATAGATGTAGTCAAAGGTTGCAAAATCGGGGTAAGAGCAGGACAATTGTCCTGCAAAGAAACGTAGATAGGGATGTTTCTGTCACCATAGAAATCATAGTTGCAATGGAAGTAATAAATAAAATAAAACTTTTAAGAGTTGCCACAGATCCTGGCAAGTGCCCACACCGAGCCTGTTTTATGAGTACAGTGGACCCTTGAATTATGAGCATAATCCATTCCGGGAATAGGCTAGTGATCCAAATCAATTGTAAATCAAGCAAATTTCCCCATAAGAAATAATTGAAATGCAGATGATTCGTTCCACAACCCAAAAATATTTACTGAATTCATTTAAAAATATAACAGTTCTGCAGTTAATTTCAGTTCTATGGTATGTACAGTATACAAATGTGAAAGGATTTAATCAGTTACATTACCTAAAGTTTGTTTAGTAGAGGCGTCACACATACAGTATCAAGTATGGAGGCTCCGTGTTCAGAGCGCGATGAACCCGGAAGTGAGGAAAAGACTGCGATTGATGGCTTATACGCATGCGCTAGAAGTGATATTACTAGCACTGTACTGTATCTGCACAGGGAGAGAGGTACAGTACTGTAGAGGGGTGGAGAGAGCTCATACTGTATATGAAAAAGGAGGGGGCTACAGTACTGTAGAGGGGTGGGGATAGTTCCTACTGTATATGGAAAGGGAGGGAGCTACAGTACTGTAGAGGGGTGGGGAGAGCTCGTACTGTATATGGAAAGGGAGGCAGCTACAGTACTGTAGAGGGGTGGGGAGAGCTCGTACTGTATATGGAAAGGGAGGCAGCTACAGTACTGTAGAGGGGTGGGGAGAGCTCGTACTGTATATGTTAAGGGAGGGAGCTACAGTACTGTAGAGGGGTGGGGAGAGCTCGTACTGTATATGGAAAGGGAGGGGGCTACAGTACTGTAGAGGGGTGGGGAGAGCTCGTACTGTATATGGAAAGGGAGGGAGCTACAGTCCTGTAGAGGGGTGGGGAGAGCTTGTACTGTACTGTATCTGTGCAGGGAGGGAGGTGCAGTACTGTAAAAGGAAGGGGAGAGCTCACATATTGCTCTTGTTGCAAATCTTGCTCTTATACCAAGTTCCAATTTATTCAAAATGAAGCTTTGGGAAAGGAAGGTGTACCACAGTCCGCGCTGCCAAAATCTTCCGCTTGTAAATAATGCAAGTAGCCGATGTCCAAATCAAACCTCTCTTTTATTTCTCCAACGCGTTTCAACGCCCTCCTGGCGTCTTCCATAGTGATAAGGGCACTATTGCGCCTCTTGTTCCCCCCCCCCTTCTTTTTTCGTTAATTTATTCAAAATGTCAGCTTGTCTTGCAAAACTACCTCAAACCAAGTTACTTGTAATCCAATGTTCCAATGTATGCCAAATTAGGAGTAACCTAACATTGTCCCTCACTCGAGCAGTGTCCTGTCCATACACAAAACAGAGCAAAATGGCGGTGCCACCTGTGACCCGGTGATTATTCATGCCGGATATATGTGGAGCACCGACCAGTCACAGCAATGCCAAAACTTGGAATAGTTGTGATGGCTGCGAAAGAGCCCAGAGCTGAAAAGCTTTGTAATCGGCTGTGCCAAGAAGTCTATGTTCAGATTTGAGCACCGGACACTACAGTAGGCGTCCGGTACAAACCCCAGACGTTACTGGCCGGGTTTAGTCGTCACTATTGTTGATAGAACATTGTTTCTGTGGTACTGACAAGAACTCGCTCTACAGAGCTTGTGACTTTAGCAACTAATTAGAATTTTCAAGTTAAACCGCTCTGTAAAAAAATAAAAGCTGGTGTACGGTCAGGTGCAGGGGTTGCAATCGCACCTGGGCCCTGCAGCCTAGGGGGGCCCCAAAAGTCCCTTTGGCCTATAGAAAAAGACTAATGCTATTAAAGATTTGCAATAATTGGCCCCGTTGGATGCTTCCGAATCAGGGCCACTGGGCCTGAAGTAGGGCTGGGCGATTAATCGAATTAATTCGATTAATTCGCCCCCCTGCTGTGGCCACGATTTGGTTTTAGTCCAAATCGTTAAATTTGATTAAAAATGGCGGCCGGACCGCTGTTTAGAGCACGTGAGGGTGCTCCGGTGCAGCCATCCTCAGTGTAGGATGACGTTCCTCCTCACACCAGGTGCTGGCCATACTCCGGTGTCGGTGCGGCCTCCCGCTGTCTTGTGTGAGGGCCCCGGCAGCGCTCCTCTGCTCTGTGTCACCCGGCACCAGCTCATGTCTGCGGGCCCGAGCGGTTGCGTAGCAACGCGTGTATTTCCTGGCCTGCGCCGCTCCGGGCCGGAGGCTGACACTTCCTGACGGCGGAGGACAGACCGGGCACCGCGACAAAACAGGCCGAGGAGCGGGCCTCCCCGGGCACAGGCCGGATCCAGGAGGAAAGATGGTGGGTGCAACTCTGTGTGCGTCCCCTGTGTGTGGTGGCCCCGGCGGTGCGTCCCCTGTTGTGTGGCCCCGGCGGTGCTTCCCCTCCATTCCTGCAGTGTCCCCATTCCTGTACAGTGTCCCCCATTCCTGCAGTGTCCTCCATTCCTGCAGTGTCTCCCATCCTGCCCATTGTCCCCCATACCTGCAGGATGGAGACAATGCAGGAAAGAGAACACTGCAGGAATGGGGGACACTGTACAGGAATGGGGACACTGCAGGAATGGAGGACACTGCAGGAATGGGGGGGCCACACATGAAAGGGGGGCACTGTACAGGAATGAGGACACTGCAGGAATGAGGACACTGCAGGAATGGGGGACACTGTACAGGAATGGGGACACTGCAGGAATGGAGGACACTGCAGGGAATGGG
>JARQOC010000004.1:610864232-610969960 GCA_033576535.1 Allobates femoralis | reverse complement strand
ATTCATGAGGTATCCTCATGATGGATGGGGTTAAGAGTCCCTGTTGTGAGGTAACAGAAGCAGGCGATCGCTGTGATTGGCTGTCCTGCTTGTCTGATAGGTTTGCACCTGATTGGTTTGAAAAGTGCGGGAGAGTGGAGCTCTTATGCCCCGCCCACAGGAATTTTCAGTCAGAAAAACGCAGTATGGAGGACCTCCTGTTTAACCACTAGAAAATCCTCCTGCGCCTGTCGTTACCACAGACTCTGCAATACCCGAACTGCCAGAGATGCCTTGAGGGCATGAGGCTGAGATGGACCCTGGGGAGATGCCGGGTCATAGACAGGTGCCAAGACAGTGGTATACTCACAGGAGGTGTCTGTGTCGGGCCCCACGGGACTGGGGTACTCGGTACCGGACCGGACGGTAGTGGGGATGTCACAGGTGGCTTGGTCCGGACCGTGTCCCTGGCTCGGCAAATAATGGGGAATATTTACAAGGGGATTGTCACGGGTGACGCCACCCACTTGGTGCGGCCAGTGATGGGGCCGCCGCTGCTGCAGAACCTCTGGGGGTGATGGAATGGCAGCGGGGATGGTATAGTTCCAGTGGGGAGAACTGTATTCCCCGGGGCAGTAAGGGTTAAGTCTCTGGTGCAGGTGTAACACACTTACTTTGCAGGCACTGCAGGGATCTCTCCTCCTGGCTGGTGCTGACAGGCTGGATCTGTAGGGAGGAATGGTCTGCAGATAGGGACTGACAAGAGAGGCAATTCAGAGTTTTCCAAAGCTTTACTCGTTGTTTCCTTCAAGCAGTTTACAAGTCATTTGCAGTGGTACACAGTTCAAGTTCACGGGTTCCTTCTACTGCTGCAGGCAGGCTCTCTCCCTGTGACCCCTCACACAGTCTTTAGTGTCCCTTTCCGGGCTTTTACGGTCTCCGTTTGTACGGGTGTTGCGTGCTACGCCGGACAGTATGGCGGTGACCCGGGCTTCTGTGAGTCCTAGTATGTCACTTAGCTGCCTGTCCTTTAAGGTAGGGATCTCAATCTGAAACTCAGACCCCTCGTCGTGTTGTCTGGGGATGCCGGGTGAACTACGGTCCCCTTTAGAGCCGACACTCTACTCAGCCCAGCCTCCAGTAGTCCACAGCACTAGACTACCAGGCTCCTTCTCTGTGTTCCTTTCTGTAGATAGGAGGGCTACTCCGCCTGCAGTCAGTTGCTTTAGCTGTGTGTCTAGGGCCCCGGGTTACACCGTCCCTCTCGGCTCTCTCACACTCCTGGGGATCTGACTCTGGATGGGCTTTCTCTCCCCTCTGGCTCCCGCTGGCTCAGTACGGATTCTGCGCTCCTTGTGTCTTCACTCTTCCAGGCAGTGTGGCTCTCTCCTGCTCAGCTTCAGCTCAACTTCCTGCTGTTCTGTTAGTCTTTGCTTCTCAGCACCATGGCTTACTGAACTCCTTCACTCCTCCCCCTCACTATATACTGTCAGTCACCTGACCTCTGGTGTGCCCAACCCACTCCTCTGATCCACCACCCCTCCGATCTCATATAGTTTCTAATCTCAGGGCTGGATGTAACCTCTCTGACACGTGGGTTGTGTGGGCTGTGAGGGTGTTAGTGTTTAACAAGTGTCCTACCTGCCTGGCTGCAGTTCCCTTTGTGGCCTCCTGGACGCAGGGGCGCCACATCTGCGGTTTGACGAGCCCGTGGTTTTGGCAGGATAAGACGGATGACAGACGGCCGTGGAGGAGCCGATACATCACAGGCCTGAGGTTCACGGGATTCCTAAATATCACAGGTCGTCCTGGTGGCAAGATTTCATCAGGAGACAGCCGGTGGGTAGCGGACCAAGTTGGGGATGACCGATACAGCGCCGGAGCGTGCCCCCTTTCCCTACGGATTGTGGTGACCGCGGATAACGCACACTGCAGCAGCAGCATTGGGATGTCACCGGGGCTAGGATGGGGCACAGGCCATCAGAGGGTCACTTCAGGCCCGTCTACAGATGCCCCCAGCAACACAGCAGCTAAGGCCTGGGCTTCACAGGACAATTTCCCAGGCGAGGACGCCGGGAAGTCCATGACTGTGAATCCCAGGGCCCAACATAAGTCCACGGACAGCAAACTACAGATCCCAACTACAGAGGATGGAATGGGTGAGATTTTATCTATAGATAAAGCTGATAAGGATGTGCTGTTTGCTCACAGTTTACAGAGATAGCAGTGAGAAGCGCTGGCTGGTTGCCTGGCAAACACCAAACCTAAGACAGATCTTCCTGCTTCAGCTATGGTAGGTTTTCTGGTATAACAGAGACCCTGCTGAAGGAAGGCATATAATTAAAATTTCCCCCCTCGGCTTTCATTTAACTAGTGCTATGAAAGACAAAATATGGCAGTACTATTAAATTGATGGTTTTTTCAATGCTACCCAATTTTAATCCTGTAATTACAGGTGTTAGGAAGCAAGCAAAGTCAGATTTGAATGTGGATAGGAGACTTCCATGTATGTCACTGTCTTTGGATACATTTGATGTTGTCCCAGCAGCACAATGCTCTGAGGATGGCATCTCAACAGCTGCTGAAGAAAGGTACCGTATATACTCGTGTATAAGCCGACCCGTGTATAAGCCGACCCCCCTACTTTTGCCCCCAAAACCTGGGAAAACCTATTGACTCGTGTATAAGCCGAGGGTGGACCCCAGCACAGGTGTACAGCCCCCAGCAGTGTGGTATACAGGCCCCCCAATGGTAGTATACAGCAGCCTCCCCAGTGGCATATACAGCAACCCCAGTGGTATACAGCAGCCTCCCCAGTGGTATATACAGACCTCACCAGTATATACAGCAGCCCCAGTGGTATATACAGCAGCCCCAGTGGTATATACAGCAGCCCCAGTGGTATATACAGCAGCCCCAGTGGTATACAGGCCTCGGCAGTATATACAGCAGCCCCCAGGGGTTATACAGCACCCCCCAGGGGTTATACAGCGGCCCCCAGGGGGTACCCAGCGGCCCCCTGGGGGTACCCAGCAGCCCTCAGGGGGTACCCAGCAGCCCCCTGGGGGTACCAACAGCCCCCAGGGGGTACCCAGCAGCCCCCTGGGGGTACCAACATCCCCCTGGGGGTACCAACAGCCCCCAGGGGGTACCCAACAGCCCCCTGAGGGTACCAACAGCCCCCTGAGGGTACCAACAGCCCCCTGGGGGTACCCAGCAGCCCCCTGGGGGTACCAACAGCCCCCAGGGGGTACCCAGCAGCCCCCTGGGGGTACCAACAGCCCCCAAAAGCTGGCACTGTCCCCCCTTGTAAGGGCCCCCCCCCCGCTGCTTATACATTACCATCCCGGTGTTCTGATCGGCGCCGCTCCTCGGTGCTTCTTCTTCATCCTCCCGTCCTCGCTGGCTGCATCCGGGATCTCCGGCCGTCGTGCGATGACGTCATATCACTGCGACAGCCGGAGATCCCGGATGCAGCCAGCGAGGACGGGAGGATGAAGAAGAAGCACCGAGGAGCGGCGCCGATCAGAACACCGGGATGGTAATGTATAAGCAGCGGGGGGGGCCCTTACAAGGGGGGACAGTGCCAGCTTTTGGGGGGCTATATGCACTGCTTCCCCCTGCCGCTGATTGACAGGGGGAAGCAGTGCATATATAATGAGCGGCCCCACGTGACAGGGCCGCTCATGCAGCAGCCTCCCCCCGCCTCCTCCAGCCTCCACAGCCCCCACCACAGCAGGTGGTACCGTATAGACCCGTGTATAAGCCGAGGGGGGGACTTTTCAGCCCAAATTTTGTGCTGAAAAACTTGGCTTATACACGAGTATATATGGTATATGTTTTTCATTTAATGATGCTGGTGTACCTGGCCGATTACCTGCCATTTTCACACTAATGTTCTTATTGCAGCGGAGCGCACCCGGCTTCACAATGCTTTAAGAAACAAGGTGCCGCCTCACATCTTATCGGACTCTGTGATACTAATGCAAAAGGGCCGCACACCAGTGAAGACGTCGGTAATGCACCCGTGGTTAGAAATTTTTCCCGGGCGGAAGCGCAAGTAGTAACAAGTGGATTTGAGCAGGGTTTTTCTCATTCCTGCGTATAGTGGTCCGGGCTGTCGCTGTTATGACGTTTTGGCATCCGTTTTTGTAGTTCCCAAGAAGGCAGCTGTTTTTTTTTTAATCTTCCGTGGTCCTTTGCTGAATGATGAGGTGTCCTCGTATTTGGCATTGGTATCTTATACATCAGTTGCTGTGGCGGTTGGAGCATTGCAAAAAATTCAGGGTATATTCCCTGATGGCGTATGCTGATATTAAATCAGCGTTTCAGATTTCACCAGCTACCCTGGAGGGTTTTAGCTCCTTCGGTCTTCTTTTTCAGTAGATGTCTTGCCGTGGATAAATGCTTGCTGTTCGGCTTTGCGTTCTTGTTTTTATTTTGAAGCTTTTGCGTTATTTTTACAGTGGGTCACAGAGTTTATGGTTCGGTCAAATAGCATCTTGCACTGCCTCGACGATTTTCGTTTTTCAGCCCAAGTGATTAGTTGGAGTGTAGCCGGGTAGTGCTGAATTTTCAGGATATTTTTCGATGCTTTTGGGATCCCATTGGCCATGGAAAAGTCGGTTGGACCTTTTTGTGTCCTTGACTTTTTAGGGAATCGTTCTCGATTTTGAGTTCATATGGTAAACCTTTCTGAAGAAAAAGTAGAATGCTTGTGTGCAACATTCAGCAGCTGTTAGATAGAAAAAAGGTTACCCATAAGTGTTGACCTAATGCATATTGATCTGTATGTATTGCAACAACTATTGTTGTTTAATATGATGTGATTTTATGTCTGCATGCATATTGTTCAGATGTCAACAAAGTTCAAAAAAAAAAAAAGGTCCTCAGTCAGTGACAGGATGTCCCTCCCCCTGCTCCCTGCATGCACATTCTAGTGTGGAGCTGAAAGCTGAAAGTCACAGCAGATTTCTGTCTCCCTCTCCAGAAACCAGATTGATCCTATTCTCATGTTGTAAGCTGGATGTTGTTAATTCTGAATAAATGAAGATTCTCTGTTGCTCGCTGTGGACATCACGCTGATTAACGCGCTGCTAACAGGTTATGAGCCCAGGAATCACAGAAGTCCCAGACCTCCAGAGCACAGAGATAGAAAGACAACAGTGAACTGAGAAGAAGTAAAGATGGCCACTACCAGCAGCTCAGCAAAGTTTACAGTGCCAAGCCTGAATAACCGGAACTACCAATCCTGGAAATTCAAGGTGAAGATGCTGCTGATAAGAGAAGGTACGTGGAAATACACTCAGGAGCCCAAGCCTGACCCAGTACCACAGGACTGGCTAGAGATGGATCAGAAAGCACAGAGCACCATATCACTCAGCATAGAGGATGATCAGATCGTGCATGTGTGTAAGTGTGAATCTGCAAAGGAAATGTGGGAGCAGCTGCAGAAAGTACATGAGAGGATAAATGTAAGTAACAAACTCTATCTAATGAGAAAGCTGTATCAGTCTAAGCTACACAGTGACCAGGACATGCAGGACTACATTAGAAGCACTCTAGAGACCATAGAGCGCCTGCGGGGCATTGGGGAAGATATGAAGGACTTCCATGTAGCAGCACTACTACTTAGTGGTCTCCCACGCTTGTAACTGCACTAGATGCATGCCCAGATGATGAGCTTACATTGGAGTACGTCAGAGGAAAGCCTGTAAATGAATATAAGAGAAAGGCAGAAAGTGTGAGCAGCAAAATATGCAACAAGGAAACTGCTTTAGAAACACAGGATGTGCCCACCAGCAGAAACCATCCTAAAGAAACACGTGAATGTTTTGTAAGCAAGAAGCCAGGTCATTTAAAAGCTGAATGCAGAGTCTGGAAAGCTAAAATGAATCAGCTGAAGAAGCAAAACAGTCAACAAAGAGTTAAGAGTGCTGTATTTGAAAATAATGATCCTGTAAATAGTGAGGCTGCATTCACATTAGTCAATACATTTAAATCAAAGCATGCGTGGTATATAGATTCTGGTGCAAACAGTCACATGACCAATAACAGACTTCTTTACTAAGCTTAACCAAAGCAAGTCAGACAAAGTGATAATGGCGAATGGTCAGTGTATGAACTCAGAAGGCATAGGAGATGATTATATTGATTGTAACATCTCTGCAACGCAAAGCAGAAGGATTCCTGTGAAGGATGTGCTATATGTGCCTAGTCTTGAAAGTAAACTATTATCCGTGAAAAAGCTTACAAAACAAGGGAATGAAGTTACGTTTAAGCACGATAGCTGCATCATCTCAAAAGAGGGTCACACACTAGCAAAAGGAAAAATCAAAGATGAACTGTATCAGTTGAAATGTAAAGAGTGTGTATGCACAGCTAAGCAATAAATGCACAAGAACTGTATTCATGAATGGCACAGACGGCTTGCGCATAGAGACCCAGAAGCAATAAGAAAGTTATTTCAAGAACACTTAGCTGATGATATTACAATTGATCCATGTAACCAGACAATGAGGTGTACCAGCTGTATCAAAGGGAAAATGTCCAGAAAGGCCTTTCCTAAGAAAAGTACTACAAGAACAGAACAGCCACTAGATTTAATACACACAGAAATCTGTGGCCCAATGCGTATTCAGACCCCTGGAAAGAAGAGATATTTTCTTACATTCATTGATGACAATTCAAGATACACAGTTGTCTATCTACTTCACAGCAAAAATGAAGTTCCAGAGAAACTTGAAATATATCTAGCTGAAGTATATAACAAGTTCGGGAGAATGCCAAAAATTCTACGTGCAGATAATGGGACTGAATATACAAGTAATGAGACACAGAGCATTTTAAAGAGAAATGGAATCACATTTCAGACTACTGTACCATACAACCCTGAGCAAAATGGTGTAGCAGAAAGAAAGAACCGAACACTCTGTGAAAGCGGAAGGAGTATGTTATTTGATGCAAATCTGCCTACAGAATATTGGGGCGAAGCTATTATGACGACTTGCTATCTTCAGAACAGACTACTAGGTAAAGCGACAGAGAAAACTCCTTTTGAGCAATGGAATAATGCAAAGCCAAAACTACAGCACATAAGGATTTTCGGAAGCAAAGCATTTGCATACATTCCCAAAGAAAAATGAACTAAGTGGGAATCTCACGCTAAGGAAGGCATTCTGGTAGGTTACAGTGAAACCCAGAAAGGTTATAGAATTCTACACCCAGAGACAAACAAGGTCACAATAAGCAGAGATGTAGTGATTGATGAAAATTTTGTGTCACCCAAGTTTTGTGATATTATGCCAATAGTCCAGATGAAGCAACAACAACAATCTCAGTCACAATCACAAGACAACGAAAGGGAGAATGTAGAAGTCTGGCTAGATTCTTCAACCACTGAAGGAACAACAGGAAGCCTAAGTGAACCTGAAATCAGACGATCGTCAAGATCAAACAAAGGAATACCAGCATACCAGTCTATCCTACATTGTCAAGACACTGCCTGAGTCAGAGCCACAGTCATGGGATGAAATGCAAAAACTACCTGCTCATGAAAGAACAAAGTGGATCAATGCCGCTAATGAAGAAATGAACTCGCTTCATCAACTTCAAACTTGGAAACTCACTGAGTTGCCGCAGGGTAAAAAGGCAATCAAGTGCAAGTGGGTATTTAAAACCAAATATGACTCTGAAGGTAAAGTCCACAGAGTTAAAGCGAGGTTGGTCGCAAAAGGATATTCTCAAAAATATGGCGAGGACTATGATGCTACTTTTTCCCCAGTTGCCAAGCAGACAACATCTAGAGCCTTGATGGTCGTAGCTGCTGTACAAAAGATGTTTGTCAGACATTTGGATATCAAGACTGCATTTTTAAATGGAGACATTGAGGAGGACTTATACATGACTCAACCTGAAGGTTATATAAAGGAAGGTGAACAGAATCTTGTTTGCAAACTACAAAAATATCTTTATGGTCTTAAGCAATCGGCAAGAGCATGGAACACCAAAATGAACAAAGTCTTGTTGGAAGAAGGATTTAAAAGAGGTCAAGCGGAAAGTGGATGTATATTCTCTTATATGTGGACGATGTAATTGTAGTTCATCAAGAAGAAGCCGAAATTGGGAAAATTACTAAGACGTTGAACCAGCATTTTGAAACAAAAGACCTTGGAAATGTAACCTATTATCTAGGAATCCATATCCACAGAGAGGAAGATGGAAGTTTTCTTCTAAATCAAAGTGCAAAAATTAATTCAATTTTGAATCAGTTTGGAATGACAGAAGCCAAAGGTGTATCAACGCCAATGGAATCATCCTACCTGAAAGTGGAAGATGATGACCTGTTGCCTAACAATGAGAAATATCGACAGGCACTGGGGGCACTTCTATACATATCGACTATGACTCGACCAGATATTACAACAGCAGTTGGAATATTGTGCAGATATGTGGAGAAACCGCGCCAAAAGGACTGGAATGCCGTTAAAAGAGTTCTCCGATATTTAAAAGAGACACAAGGGGTAAATTTAAAATTATCTGCAGCAGGAAATCTAAAACTCACCGGCTATGCTGATGCAGATTGGGCTGGTGATTTGCATGATCGTAAATCCACAAGCGGATACGTATTTAAACTTGGAGAAAGTTCAATCTCCTGGTCTAGTAGAAAACAAGTATCTGTTGCTTTGTCATCCACAGAAGCTGAGTATGTGTCCGCAGCCTATGCAAGTTAGGAGATCATTTGGCTAAGACAACTGATGGATGATCTTGGTAAACCGTTAACTCAGCCAACGGTGATGTATGAGGACAACCAAGGATGCATTAAACTTGCATGCAGTGAGAAGATCAGTGGTAGAACCAAGCACATCGACGTCAGATGTCATCATCTACGTGATTTGATAGATCGTTAGATAATTCAGTTTGTTTATTGTGAGATTGATAAGATGGTAGCTGACATTTTGACCATTGCCACAACCTAGGTTCCAAAGATTGAGAACCGCTATGGGACTAACAGAATAAGTAGTTGTTGAGTGGGGGTGTTGACCTAATGCATATTGATCTGTATGTATTGCAACAACTATTGTTTGTTTAATATGATGTGATTTTATGTTTGCATGCATATTGTTCAGATGTCAACAAAGTTAAAAAAAAAAAAAAAGGTCCTCAGTCAGAGACAGGATGTCCCTCCCCCTGCTCCCTGCATGCACATTCTAGTGTGGAGCTGAAAGTCACAGCAGATTTCTCTCTCCCTCTCCAGAAACCAGATTGGTCCTATTCTCATGTTGTAAGCTGGATGTTGTTAATTCTCAATAAATGAACATTCTCTGTTGCTCGCTGTGGACATCACACTGATTAACGCGCTGCTAACAATAAGGGACAGCAGTCCTTATTGGGTAGCCTTAACTTTGTGTTGCACATTATGCCCATGGGGAGGTTTTTTTTGTAGGTGCTGTTACAATCGTAGGAAAGGGCTATTGTTGCATTTTGCAAACATCCGAATCACTAGTGAGAGGCGTGCAGATATGCTGGTTTGGCTGCAATTTTTACAAGAGTTCAATGGAACTGCTGCTTTCAAGCCCCTTTTATTTCCTTAGTGGATCTGGGCCTGTTCATAAATTCAGTTACAGAAGTTGATTTTGTTGTGCGGTTCGGAAGGGTTTTTTTTCCCCCTTCTCTGCCAGTCAAGGGGTAGTCAGCAGCAAAAGCTGTAATGTGGTGAATAAAGTAATGACTGTATTAGTCGCGGTGACAGTCTGGGGTCTGTAACTGCAACTGGCAACTAAGGGAATATCGTTACTGTCTGGGCCGTTCTTGTCAAATTACTCTAAGTGTTCGGTATTAGCGACAAACTTGTGGCAGCTAATGCTGCGAGGTCCAAGGCCTTGGCTTTGGAGTAATTTCTTGCGTCAAGTGAATTTTTCTCTTCCCAGAAATGGGTGGAGTTGATACACGCCTTACAAGACATAGAGCAGAGCAACTGTGGAATCTATACCAGAGCTAATGTACTGTTATATCAGCAAAATATTTCACACCAGTAGCATGGGCCGCGTAGTCGGCTGCATGTAGGGATTGAGTAAACTTTGTGTATTACAGCACTTTCCTGTCTGTACGCTCATCCAAGGTTGGCCTTACGTTTTCAAGGCTTATTAGCTAAGGGTTTTAGCCATGCCAGTTTATATAAATATGGAGCAGGTATTTTCGTTCTTCCTGAAGTTACATGGTAAAGTCTCCTGGTTATCATTGTTTCCTGTTAGACAATTTCTAAATGGTATGAGAATACAGCACTTCCGGCCAGACGGAAGGAGACCTATATCCTTTGATCTATTGGAGTACAAATATGAGCTGTTTTGCATTATGTTTCTTTGGTAAACTTGAGATTCTTTTGTTCAAATCCTGTTAGCGTTCTTTGGAGAATTTATCACTGGCGAATCGAGTTGATATGGTAAGTATCGCTGATCAGGTTTGTATTCTGGCATGTGTCTGTCTCCAGGAATGGAGTTGCTCTTTTGGTTAGCAGGTCGCAGACAGCCTAGAATGGGAAGAGTGTGATGGTTAACCTTAATGCCATCCTAGGATAGGTGATGTTCCACTTTTTAATTTACACAATAGGTTGGAGTTTCACCAGGTGTTCGATAGCCTAATTTTCATACATGGGAATGCTGATCCCATAACTAGGTTTCAATTTAATTCGTTACTACAGCACTTTTTATCCAAATTAGGTTTGGGAGATTGCCAAATTTTGTCTCATTCCTTCCATATTGGGGCAGCGTCTGAGGCAGCTAGGTTGAGTTTTTGGGAGGATAAAATTAGGAACACAGAGAGGTGGGCTCCTGGGAGAGCCAAGTGGTAGGTTTGACCAGATGCCTTTGTTTAATCTCTAGGTCTCTTTCACAGGCAGAAGGACAGTATGGATTCTTGGACATTAATTTATCTATTGTTCAGAGAAGAGGGCCCAGGGGTGGGTTATACAGACAATCTTTCATTTTGACAGATCTAAAATTGGTCTTTGGTGGTATGACCTCAGGGGAAGGAATTGTGAGGCATTATGCCTTTCTTTTCAAAAATTTGTTGAACACTTTCCTCCTCTGGATCTTTTGGTTACCCATCTCGCCGGGAACGATCTTGGAAGGATGTGTACACAGGATATGCTGTGGTGATTTCGCCATGACTTGGAGGTTATCAAGCTATCCTAACGTGACCTTAGTCTTTTCCAAGGTAGTTCCGCGCTTGATTTGGTCTACTAAGAATCTATGTTTTTGGAAACAATCCGGCAAAGATTTAATAAGGCCCTGGGGAAGTGCTTTGTTTTTTTTTTTTTTGGCAGTGACTGACGGATTTTCATATTGACACATTGATATGGAAGGGTTTTTTCCTGGGCCTATGTTAGAAAGATGGGGTGCATCTGGATTCTGTCGTATCTGATATGTTTGGCATGGGTATCCGGTTGGCAAGAGAGAAATGGCTGAGGGGTTTGGGGGGGGGGGGCCACCCTGTCATCAGTGTGGCCGTTTGGGGAAAGTTCTATTTTCAAGTCAGTCTTTATAATGGATTTAATGGACTTTACGAATTGGAGTTTAATGAGTTGAAAAAACATTATTTATGGAAAAAGTTTTGTTTTAACCCCTTCCCGACCCTTGGCCCACCGTTTGGGCCATGGAAACAAGTTCGTTCCCGACCCTTGGCCCAGGGGGTGGGCCATGGATTGATCGGGCTCCTGCAGGCCGAGTGAAGGTCTCACTGACCTGTCATTCGGCCTGCAGGTACATGGGGTGTTGTACAACACCCCATGGGGGGTCGATTTGCCCCCACCCCCACCCCCCCGGCTACAGGCGCGGTGATTGGCACTCAAAAGTGAAAGTGAAAATCACCGCGCCTGTCATGCTTCCCTGCCTGCCGCTGCTCTCCCTACCCTCCGATCTGCTCCCCTGTCATTATCTACCTGCCCCCCTGTCCCCCACCTCTCTATACTGCCCCCTCTTCATCTTTCTTACCCCCCCCCCCCCCGCTTCCTGTCCCTGCGCCCGCTTCCTGTCCCTGCCGCGGGCTTCCTGTCCCTGCCGCCCGCCTCTTCCTCACTGCCCCTGCTTTCTGTAAGTGCCCCCCATCTCCTGTCAACCCCCCTCTTACCCCTGCCTGCCCCCCCCGATCACCGGAGCGGCGATCGCCTCTCCCACTCACCCCTCCGGCGATCGCGCTCCATCCTGCACGGCTGCGTCCCGCTCCTCCTCCTCTTCTCCCGGCCGCTTCCGCATCTGACAGCTCTGTGCTGGAGCTGTCAGATGACTTCTACAGCTAGATCCTGAGGATCCAGCTGTAGGAAGTGATCTGACAGATCCAGCACAGTGATCCACAGTGACCATTATGTGATCACTGTGGATCACTGTACTGGATCTGTCAGATCACTTTCTACAGCTGGATTCTGAGGATCCAGCTGTAGGAAGTGATCTGACAGATCCAGCACAGTGATCCACAGTGACCATTATGTGATCACTGTGGATCACTGTACTGGATCTGTCAGATCACTTTCTACAGCTGGATCCTGAGGATCCAGCTGTAGGAAGTGATCTGACAGATCCAGCACAGTGATCCACAGTGACCATTATGTGATCACTGTACTGGATCTGTCAGATCACTTTCTACAGCTGGATTCTGGGCTGCCAGATCGCTTTCCGCAGCTCGATCCCCATGCATGGGGATCGAGCTGCGGAAAGTGATCTGGCAGCCCAGGCGCAGTGATGCACATAGTGGGTCACTGCGCCCAGGCTCTTAGAACGCTGCTCTGCAGCCCGATCTCCCTGCATGGGCATCGAGCTGCAGAAAGCAATCTGACAGCCCGGACGCAGTGATGCACATAGTGGGTCAATGCGCCTGTGCTGCCAGATCGCTTTCCGCAGCTCGATCCCCATGCATGGGGATCGAGCTGCAGAAAGCGATCTGGCAGCCCAGGCGCAGTGATGCACATAGTGGGTCACTGCGCCCAGGCTCTTAGAACGCTGCTCTGCAGCCCGATCTCCCTGCATGGGCATCGAGCTGCAGAAAGCAATCTGACAGCCCGGACGCAGTGATGCACATAGTGGGTCAATGCGCCTGTGCTGCCAGATCGCTTTCCGCAGCTCGATCCCCATGCATGGGGATCGAGCTGCGGAAAGCGATCTGGCAGCCCAGGCGCAGTGATGCACATAGTGGGTCACTGCGCCCAGGCTCTTAGAACGCTGCTCTGCAGCCCGATCTCCCTGCATGGGCATCGAGCTGCAGAAAGCAATCTGACAGCCCGGACGCAGTGATGCACATAGTGGGTCAATGCGCCTGTGCTGCCAGATCGCTTTCCGCAGCTCGATCCCCATGCATGGGGATCGAGCTGCGGAAAGTGATCTGGCAGCCCAGGCGCAGTGATGCACATAATGGCTCACTGCGCCCGGGGTGTCAGATCACTTTCTGCAGCTCGGTCACCATGCTGGCGGATCGGGCTCCAGAGTAGTGATCTGAAAGCAAAGGTGATCGAGCGTCGTGGGACCTTCGTTGTGGACTACGTCGGAGACAATCAAACGTCGTGGGACCTTCGTTATGGACTACTTCGGAGCGATCGAGCGTCGTGGGACCTTCGTTGTGGACTACGTCGGATCTTTTTATAATAAAGATGGAGTCCGAATTGTGTCTGTGTTTTTTTTTCAAATAAAAAGATTTTTCTCTGTGTGTATTTATTGACTATTTACCGTACTAGAGATTCCTAATGGCGGGTCTAACATTGGCCCTATATTATGAATCTCGGGCTTAGTGCCAGCTGCCAATAAAAAGCTGGCATTAACCCCTTTATTACCCAGTTAGCCACCGGCACCAGGGCAACTGGAAGAGCGTGGGTACAGCGCCAGAAAATGGCGCTTCAATGAATGCGCCATTTTCTGGGGCGGCTGCGGGCTGCAATTCGCAGCATGGGGGGCCCAGAACGCTTGGGCCTCTCTATGCTGAGGATTCCAGCCCCCAGCTGCCTAGTTGTACCTGGCTGGACCAAAAATATGGCGGAGCCCCACGTAATTTTTTTTCTAGAATTAGTTCTAGAAATTTAAAAAAAAATGGGCTTCGCTGTATTTTTGGTTCCAGCCAGGTATGACGCGGCAGCTGGGGGTGGGTGGCAGTCCGTAGCTGCCAAGTTGTACCTGGCTGGACCAAAAATATGGCGGAGCCCTATGTCATTTTTTTTCTAGAAATATTTCTAGAAATAAAAAAAAAATAGGCTTCGCTGTATTTTTGGTTCCAGCCAGGTATGACGAGGCAGCTGGGGGCTGGTGGCAGTCCGTAGCTGCCAAGTTGTACCTGGCTGGACCAAAAATATGGCGGAGCCCTATGTCATTTTTTTTCTAGAAATATTTCTAGAAATAAAAAAAAAATAGGCTTCGCTGTATTTTTGGTTCCAGCCAGGTATGACGAGGCAGCTGGGGGCTGGTGGCAGTCCGTAGCTGCCAAGTTGTACCTGGCTGGACCAAAAATATGGCGGAGCCCTATGTCATTTTTTTTCTAGAAATAATTCTAGAAATAAAAAAAAATAGGCTTCGCTGTATTTTTGGTTCCAGCCAGGTATGACGAAGCAGCTGGGGGCTGGTGGCAGTCCGTAGCTGCCAAGTTGTACCTGGCTGGACCAAAATATGGCAGAGCCCCATGAGTCCCCTATGCTGCGAATTGCAACTACTAGACTAAAGAAACTTTTTGTGAAAAAACATCTATTCATTTATACGTCTCAATTTGTGAAGCACCTGGGGGTTCAAAGTGCTCACTGTGCATCTAGATATGTTCCCTGGGGGGTCTAGTTTCCAAAATGGGGTCACTTGTGGGGGAGCTCCAATGTTTAGGCACACAGGGGCTCTCCATACGCGACCTGGTGTCCGCTAACAATTCCAATTGTTGGCAAACACCAGGTTGCGTATGGAGAGCCCCTGTGTGCCTACACATTGGAGCTCCCCCACAAGTGACCCCATTTTGGAAACTAGACCCCCCAAGTAACGTATCTAGATGCATAGTGAGCACTTTGAACCCCCAAGTGCTTCACAAATTGATCCATAAAAATAAAAAAGTACTTTTTTTTCCACAAAAAAATTATTTTTTCATTTTTACAGATCAATTTGTGAAGCACCTGGGGGGTCAATATGCTCACTATCCATCTAGATACATTCCTTGGGGGGTCTAGTTTACAAAATGGGGTCACTTGTGGGGGAGCTCTAATGTTTAGTCACACAGACGCTCTCCATACGCAACATGGTGTCCGCTAACAATTCCAATTGTTAGCGGACACCATGTCGCATATGGAGAGCCCCTGTGTGCCTAAACATTGGAGCTCCCCACAAGTGACCCCATTTTGGAAACTAGACCCCCCAGGGAACTTATCTAGATGGATAGTGAGCATATTGACCCCCCAGGTGCATCACAAATTAATGGAAAAAAATTTTTTTTTGCGGAAAACAAGTACTTTTTCATTTTTACAGATCAATTTGTGAAGCACCTGGGGGTTCAAAGTGCTCACTATGCATCTAGATACGTTCCCTGGGGGGTCTAGTTTCCAAAATGGGGTCACTTGTGGGGGAGCCCCAATGTTTAGGCACACAGGGGCTCACCAAACACGACATGGTGTCCGCTAACAATTTGAGCTCATTTTGCATTCAAATTGTTAGCGGACACCATGTCGTGTTTGGAGAGCCCCTGTGCGTCTCCACATTGGAGCTCCCCCACAAGTGACCCCATTTTGGAAACTAGACCCCCCAGGGAACATATCTAGCTGCATAGTGAGCACTTTGAACCCCCAGGTGCTTCACAAATTGGTCCGTAATAATGAAGAAAGAAAATTTTTGTGGAAAAAAAAAGTGCTTTTTCATTTTTATGGATGAATTTGTGAAGCACCTGGGGCTTCAAAGTGCTCACTATGCATCTAGATACGTTCCTTGGGGGGTCTAGTTTCCAAAATGGGGTCACTTGTGGGGGAGCTCCAATGTTTAGGCACACAGGGGCTCACCAAACGCAACATGGTGTCCGCTAACAATTTGAGCTCATTTTGCATTCAAATTGTTAGCGGACACCATGTCGTGTTTGGAGAGCCCCTGTGCGTCTCCACATTGGAGCTCCCCCACAAGTGACCCCATTTTGGAAACTAGACCCTCCAGGGAACATATCTAGCTGCATAGTGAGCACTTTGAACCCCCAGGTGCTTCACAAATTGGTCCGTAATAATGAAGAAAGAAAATTGTTGTGGAAAAAAAAAGTGCTTTTTCATTTTTATGGATGAATTTGTGAAGCACCTGGGGCTTCAAAGTGCTCACTATGCATCTAGATACGTTCCCTGGGGGGTCTAGTTTCCAAAATGGGGTCACTTGTGGGGGAGCTCCAATGTTTAGGCACACAGGGGCTCACCAAACGCAACATGGTGTCCGCTAACAATTTGAGCTCATTTTGCATTCAAATTGTTAGCGGACACCATGTTGCGTTTGGAGAGCCCCTGTGCGTCTCCACATTGGAGCTCCCCCACAAGTGACCCCATTTTGGAAACTAGACCCCCCAGGGAACATATCTAGCTGCATAGTGAGCACTTTGAACCCCCAGGTGCTTCACAAATTGGTCCGTAATAATGAAGAAAGAAATTTTTTGTGGAAAAAAAAGTGCTTTTTCATTTTTATGGATGAATTTGTGAAGCACCTGGGGCTTCAAAGTGCTCACTATGCATTTAGATACGTTCCCTGGGGGGTCTAGTTTCCAAAATGGGGTCACTTGTTGCGGAGCCCCAATGTTTAGGCACACAGGGGCTCACCAAACGCAACATGGTGACAGCTAACAATTTGAGCTGATTTTAATTCAAATTGTTAGCGGACACCATGTCGCTTTTGGAGAGCCCCTGTGTGCCTAAACATTGGAGCTCCCCCACAAGTGACCCCATTTTGGAAACTAGACCCCCCAGGGAACATATCTAGATGGGTGGTGAGAATATTGAACCCCCAGGTGCTTTACAAATTGATCTGTGAAAATGAAATAGTACTTTTTTTCTCACAAAAATTTTCTTTTAGCCTAAATTTTTTCGTTTTCACATGGCAACAGCATAAAATTCATCCTAAAATTTGTTGGGCAATTTATCCTGAGTACACCGATACCTCATATGTGGTCATAAACCACTGTTTGGGCGCACGGCAGGGGTCAGAAGGGAAGGAGCGCAATTTCACTTTTTGAATGTAAAATTAGCTCCAAAATTCAAATTGCGCTCCTTCCCTTCTGAGCCCTGTCGTGCGCCCAAACAGTGGTTTATGACCACATATGAGGTATCGATGTACTCGGGAGAATTTGCACAACACATTTTAAGATCCATTTTATCCTGTTGCCCATGTGAAAATGAAAGAATTGAGGCTAAAAGAACATTTTTGATAAAAAAATTAAAATATCCATTTTTTGTTTCCACTTTGCTTTAGTTCCTGTGAAGCACCTGAAGGGTTAATCATCTTCTTGAATGTAGTTTTGAGTAGCTTGAGGGGTGCAGTTTTTGGAATGGTGTCACTTTTGGGTGTTTTCTGTCATGTACACCCCTCAAAAGGACTTCAAATGTGATGTGGTCACTAAAAAAAATGGTTTTGTAAATTTTGGTTGAAAAATGAAAAATTGCTCATGAACTTTGAACCCTTATAACGTCCGAACAAAAAATTTTTTTTTTTCCAAAATTGTGCTGATGTGAAGTAGACATGTGGGAAATATTATTTAATAACTTTTTTCTGTCACATATCTCTCTTGTTTATCAGAAAAAAAAATAAAAAATGTGAAAATTGTGAAATTTTCAAAATTTTGCCATATTTTTTATTTTTTCACAAATAAACGCAAAAATTATCGACTTAAATTTAATACTAGCATGAAGCCCAATATGTCACGAAAAAACAATCTCAGAATCGCTAGGATCGGTTGAAGCGTTCCCGGGTTATAACCTCATAAAGGGACACTGGTCAGAATTGCAAAAAAGGCCAAGGTCTTTAGGGTCAAAATAGGCTGGGTCCTGAAGGGGTTAATATATATGGATTATTTATTAAAGGTAAACCTATTAAAAGCCTCTCGGCCATTTCATGCCAACTAATGCCTGGTGTTATTATTATATCGTCTGTTTAGCTTATAATATTAGGAGTGGGGCCTACAATCCCATGTTGAGCCCCCTAATCGCCTAGAGTGGGGACTGCATGGGCTTGTGGTCCCCCAATTGAGTTGTCTAGTAGCATATTGAGGTATCTGTTTCTTCCTAACAAGTGTTTGTCATTATAGGTGCCTTAATATTCATGAGGTGTCCTCATGATGGATGGTAAAGGGTTAAGAGTCCCTGTTGTGAGGTAACAGAAGCAGGTGATCGCTGTGATTGGCTGTGCTACCTCATTTTAGCCTGAGTATCAGCAGTAGATTCAAATGCTGCTATTAGTCCGGCTATAAGATGCTCTACAGTGTCCTTATCTGTGTCCAGCCAGGATGCAACCTCCCGCTGTGCATTGCCGGTTAATTGTTCCACAATCATTCCTACATGTTGGGCTTCAGTTAGGGGGTACATCACATAATAACTTTTGAACTTGGTAATAAAGTCATTTAGAGTATTAGGCTCACCGGAGTATTCGGGCAGCCACATTGCCCCCGGAGTATACGGCATCAGGAACGACATGATGGGTGCTGCTCCTTGCGCCGCTGCACCGCCGAGTGCTGCTCCGTGATCTGGCGCTGCAGCTCCGCCGGCTGCTCCGCTGCCGCTTGGCGCCGCTGGCTACAACATCCTCTTAGTTAAGGTTCGCCCTTCTGTCTTCCGCTTCCGTTCGGATGTCTCTTGAAGGTTCCGCGGTGCACTGGGGATTCTCTTCCCCGCCGGATGTCGTCAGCACCAGAGAGGAGGCTGGATTCGTGCCTTTGCAGGGTACCGCCCCCTTTCTTCCCGCGCGCCGTGCGATGTATAATGGCGGATTTTCAAAAGTACAGTTCTTATGGCGCAGCTTAAAAACAGTTTTTACATTAATCACGGCACACAATGCCCGTTTTACCAGGCACGGTAGATCCTGTTCGTGACGCCAAGTTGTGGAGCCCACTGGGACGGGGTACTCGGTACTGGGTTGCTGCTGGGGATGTCACGGAGGTCCTGGTCCGGACCGTGTCCCGGGTTCACACAAGTAAAAGGGGATATATACAGGGGATAATGTTTGTCGTGACGCCACCCACGGGTTGTGGTCCGTAATGGGACCACAGCTGCTGCAGAACCTCCTGGGATGATGTTTGGCAGCTTTAGATGGAACGGCTCTCCGCAGGTAGAGCCTGGTTCCCTGGGGCAGTGGTAGTTAAAGTCTATGATGGATATTATTGATGTTGTAAGAAAGGGATGATAGTGGAGACGGTGGCTGCTTGCGATGGGGAGTAGGGCTTGAATAAAAGGATCACACACAGTTCTGAAATTTCCAAAGCTTTACTGTAGATGTTCTTTACAGAGAATAGTCCACGGAGTCTGTACCAGGGCCGGGTTGCTCCCACCCTGTCCGGGTTCTCAGCTTCCTCCTGCTGCTCTGTGTGTGTGGCCCTGCTGCTGCTTTTAGCTGAGCTGTTGGCATTGTCTCTCCTCACAAGTACCCCCTTTGCTAGGCAACTTGAGTCTTCGTTGTGCTTCTGACCCCGCCGTGTTGCTTCGCTCAGGTACAGTGTCGATCTACAACCTCCACTATACCGGTATTTACTGTGCTGTGTGTGTCAGTCACAGTTTCGGATCCAGTATCCGATCTGTGCGCTCCTCCGGGACGGGTGGTGCTGTCACTCAGTCTCCCAGATGTGTTCCTCTGTCTTCTGTACTCCTTCCCTCAGACCCTTGCTAGGCCTGGAATCCAAAAGCAGACTGTAGAGAAGCCTGAAGCTGCCCCTTTACACTACAGTCTCCCTCTCAGTTCTCCCAGGAACTGGACTCTTCACAGTACTACTACGTACTGAACTCACTACTTCCTCTTGACCTGGAGTGTATAAGGGAGCTGGTTTAGCTCCCCCTCCTGGCCCAGAGGAGCTAGTGTAGTGTCAGTGTTGTGTGGGGAGGGAACCCGTGTGATGTTACTGTGGCACATTAACCCTTGGGGTGCCACATTATCAGCTCACAGAAGCTGACCATGTACCGGAGTCTACAGAGAGACTACAGACTGGCCTCATATCTGGAGAAACACCCGGAAGCCAGAGACCGCAAAATCCTGAGCCGATATAGACTCAGTGCCCACAGTCTGGCCATCGAAGCCAGCTAACACAGGCAGAGCTACAAGCCCAGGGAGGAAAGACTGTGCCAACACTGTGACCAGGAGGCCCTGGAGGACGAAACCTACTTCCTGCTACACTGCTCCAAATACTCAGCAGTGAGGGACACTCACTTCAGGAGACTCTCACATCTCTTCCCAGATTTCATCACCATGAAGGAAGAAGAGAAAACATATATCCTGCTGGGAGAAGAAGAGAGAGCAGTGGAGATAGCAGCGCGGTATGTGAGCGAATGTCATAGACTTTGAGAAGGAGAACTATGATATGCCATGGACTTCTATAGCCCCACCCTGGACCTGCCCCCATCCACCTTCCCTATGCCATGGACCTCTATAGCCCCCACTGTGGATCTGCCCCCATCCACCTTTCCTATGCCATGTACTTCTATAGCCGCCACCCTGGGTCTGCCCCATCCACCTTCCCTACAGGTCCTACCCAACATCCCCACAGTCCCTATCCCTATTCCCTTTTGTATACTTGCTTTGGCAAAACTAATGTGTATTTAGTCCTGACAATAAAGATTCTTTGAATCTTGAATCTTGTGTCTCTGGATCTTCATGGTATCAATGTGGAATACAAGGACTTCGATGTTCCTGTATTCTGTTCTGCGGCCACAAGATGGCAGCAGAGTTTATTTTTTGTTGTGACTTTCACTTTCATTATCACAAATAACAAAAACATCTAGGTCAGGGATCTCAAACTCCATGCCTCAAGGGCTGCCCAAAATACAGAGGTGGTGACGTGTTTCTATTATACTTTTCCTCTGATTGTTCCACTCCTGGTTTTGGCTACAAATAATGAGGTAAAAAACTCCCCAAATCCTCACCGTGTGCACGTGGCCTAACTGTCAGGTCAGTTGTATCTTAGGCCTCGTGCACACGGTGGGGATTTGGGGAGTTTTTTACCTCATTATTTGTAGCCAAAACCAGGAGAGGAACAATCAGAGGAAAAGTATAATAGAAACTCGTCACCGCTTCTGTATTTATCTCCTGGTTTTGAGTTATAAATTCTGAGGTAAAAAACACCCATGGAGGAAGATGTCCCCTCAGCGTGGACTGGAGGAGATGCTGGGAGTAGTGGTGCTTCCTCCCTTCCCCCAGACTAGACTGGTTTGCACCAGTTTACAGGTGGTGTCTCCGCTCTGAGGTGGAGGCTCCTTCCAGATGTTTCTATGGCGGCTTGTGGTGAGGAGACTGAATCCCTCCGTCACACACACATCAGCCAGGAGATGGAGGACATTACACAGCACAATGTCTGTATATAATGCTGAACGCGACCTTCTGTCCGGATGTACATTCATCACTCCTCAGTGTCCGCACATACAGAGGTTATGGATCCATTACAATTATTAAAGGGAACCTGTCACCCCCCCCAGGGCATTTTATACTGTGCCCGGCAGGTTACACATCATGTAAATGGGGGTGGGGTTCTAGTAACCCCTGTATGTGCCCAGACTGACCCCTCATACCTGTGAAATGAACTTATATTCTGTGCATGTGGCGCCCTGCTCCCCAGGTAACCACAAGCTTTCCTAGTGCACAGCTGAATTTCCACAGGGGGTACCACTTACAAACAACACCTTCCACTCCAGCACAGTAGGGGGAGCACCACTTGCTGACCTTAGGCAAGATCTCCTATAAATACTGGTGCTGGGGGAGGAGTTAGGTAGAGTGTGCATACTCTAGGAGAGCTGCGAACACATCCTGGTGCTCGGTGCCGTGCTAGGCCTGAACCAGCGACCCGGAATAGCCCTTCTGCTGTCCAGCCAGGCCCAGGAGTGGGACCGAAAGGTGGGGAGTAGAGGAGCCAGTGGAGGTTCGCCCAATTAAGTACCGGATTTCGGAGATCGGCACCTGCAGCAGTGCTTCAAGCCAGCAGAAAACCCTGATACACTGTGGAGACTTAAGTCACCCAGTTCCCTTGCGTACTCAATATTAAGGGAGCCAGACACCGTAGTGAGGAGAGGGCAGCGGTGATCATCGAGGGTAACCCGCAGACCGCACAGGAGGAAAGAGAGATAAGTGAGGAGGCCAGCCAGGTAATACACGGGCAGGGCTTCAACAAACGGGAGAGAGAACTTAAGGAGGCCTTGTACTTATTCCCTTTGGAGGTTCAACTGTGCTTCTGGTCACCCAACAGTGCTCCGGACGTATTACCTGCAGTTTCCACCAGTAAAAAGGTAAAGAGACACTCATCGGTGTGTGTGTGTGGTTATTCCTCCCTGCTCCCGTGCTCCATAAAGACTGCTTCACTATCCTTTACCTTGGCCCAAACCCCTACTCTGAACTGCCCACTACAACGCTGCCCTGGAGGCCCAGATTCACCTGTAGGAAGCTATACCACCCTTGCCGCAATTCCAATGCCCTCCGGAGGACTGTGGCGGTGCTGGTGATCCCTAACCAGGTACTACAGGTGGCGTCACAAACTATCCTAATAGAAACTGTATTTTAAGAAGTCACCGACCCCAGGGCCACGGACTCGAGTGCAGCCACCCGTGATAGCACCCCCATGACGCCGTGCCTGAGCTTTGAGTACCCTGGCCTGGGTGGGTCATGCACAGCTGGCTGCCTATTGAGTCACGGAGGCTGGTATAGAGTCATGGTGGGGAAATGTCTCGCCGGCCCCATATCTGCAAATTCTGCCCTGAATGCTTCTAAATGCCGGCTTCTCCTCTGGCAGACGCTTGAGTTACAAGAGCTCGCGCTGTGGGATGTCGCTTCAGGGACCCCTCATTACACCAATCCTCACACCTTAGAGTAGGGGACCATTGGGTTAACCCATTGTCAGGGCAACCCAGTCCCGGTGGGAGGAGCTTAGGTGAGTTTGTGGAGGAGCGGGAAGACAGTTAGTGAAGAGAAGACTGTGAAGAGCACAGCAGAGGATGTCTCAGGAGAGATCCTCCTGACAGAAAGGGACCCTAGGGGTATCAGGTTCAGTCCAGGAACAGAGAACCGACTCCGAGCACGGTGTGGGTGTTCATCCCCGAACCGCTAAACCGGCACCACGAGCTTCTGTAGGGAGCCATGGCCAACACCCGGAGTAATCACCAAAAGGTCCCATATAGGGTCCAGAGGACCAGGAGAGGAACCCTCCAGAAGGATCCGTTGGAGCTGGCTGAGGGCTCTGCACGCGGGAGCGCTGAAGGGAAGGAGGAGAGAGAGCGCCATGAGGGACAAGAAAGGAATGGCAGGCACACCACTGAGGGTCTCAAAAAAGATATCCCAGTGCCCTGGCGACTACCCAGGCCAGCAGGACCCGTGAACTGTAACATCTGAATGCTGCCTGAAGTCTGCCAGTAAAAACCCGTACAGAACTAACGACTGTGTGACGTGTTTCATTTGCCTGCGCCTGAGGAGCCACCCACTTGTTCCTTCAACACAGACTGTGTGCTAGCGTTTCTACCTGAAGAGCCGCCTCCCTGTGTAAAATCCCTATTCTCTACAACTGCCCCGGGAACCACGCACCACCTACGGTATTGTTACCAACAAGCTGCCTCACCCCCATCCATGAACTGCAAGCCCGGTACCGGGTACCCCAAGGCTCTGGGGCGGGACATACTGATATAAAAACAGATAAAGAGATGATGTACAGATGTAAAAACAGACATATACTAGCGCATCTCAATGAATTAGAATATCATCAAAAGTCAATATCATATTGCCATGTTTTAGGGTGTTTCAGGGAGCCCTAAAATGTGTTGACTAATGAATCAATATTATATTCACCCTTTGATGTCTCGTGGAATACGGCAGTGCGGTGTTTAACCCTTCATCCTCTATACTTTAATTTTCTGAGATAATGTCCTTTGGATTTTCATTGTCTGTAAGCCATAATCATCAACATTAACAGAAATAAACACATGAAATAGATCCCTCTGTGTGTAATGACTCTACATAAAATATGTGTTTCACTTTATGTATTGAATTACTGACATAAATTGACTTTTTGATGATATTCTAATTCATTGACAGGCACTAGTAGATGAAGTACGGATGGAAAAACAAACAGATAGAAAATACTTTTTGTGAGACAGTGCGGGGGATCATATGCGAGGGGCGCTATGTCTCCCCCAGAATGCGCACTGTCACGTATTGAGCCCGGTATAGGGTGTGAGAGAAAGGGACGGTCCGCTCCCTCCGCTCCGGGTCTTGCAAGGTCCCGGAAGTAGACACGGAGTTAAAAGCCTGGTCAGGAGGCAGGGCGGGGTTCCCTGTACACAGTTTTGTGCCTTGGCTGCAGCAGCAGCAGATATACAGAAAGGAGAGGTCTAGAGTTCCAGAGGACCGTGTGCTAGACTAACACGGCCTAGCCCAGGAGGGCTGGGAGCTCGGCGTGACCTATAACGGAGGCCTTTGGCCTGAAGGACCCGGGGTACGTTATATGAACTGTGTCTTGTGTACCCGGCTGTGACCCGGATTCCGGCAGACTGTGCCATCGCTGTGTGTACCAGCAATAAACACCGGGTCCTGTTTGAACCAGTACCGGGCTCCACGTGTTTCCTGACTTGCCATCCAGGCGCCGCCCCACATATGGTGGAGAATGCGGGCAAGCAGGCCGGCCCGGTGAAAGTGACTGTTTCATGAGGCCAATGAGCGGCGCCTAAAGTGAGAGGAGCAGCAGTCAGAATAGCCGCCAGTCTTGCGGGGTGCCCGGGACTGTATGTCCATACTTAAGCCGGCCACGCTACAGTTCAGGCCTGCCGCTGATATGGAGGAAATCCTAAGGCAGCTGGTACTTACCCAGCAGCGGCAGCAAGAGCAGCAGGAGCAACAGCAGAAGACGAATGAACTGCTCCTGCAGCACATCGTGGCCCTACGAGACCCGCCAGCAGTGCCTTCCCCGGAACGGCGTGAGGCCCGGGACCGGGTCCGGTCGGCCCTGCGGAAGCTGAGTCCGGAAGACGACGTAGAAGCCTTCCTCACCGTCTACGAGCGCACTGCAGAGCGAGAAGGCCTCCTGCCGGCTCAGTGGGCTGAAGTCGTCGCGCCATTCTTGATCGGCGACGCCCAGAAGGCCTACACCGACCTCAGTTGGGAGGATGCCCAGGACTACGCCAAACTCAAAGGTGAGATCCTTGCGAGACTGGGGGTCAATACTTATGTTCGAGCTCAACGGGTGTTTTCCTGGTCCTATGTGGAGTCCAAGCCGGCTCGCTCCCAGGCGTATGACTTATTGCAGTTGGTGAAACGGTGGCTCCAGCCTGAGAGCTTAACTCCGGGACAGATGGTGGAAAGGGTGGTGGTCGACCGGCTGGTTCGGACTCTGCCGGTTGCGATACAGCGTTGGGTGGGGCAAGGGGACCCGGGTACCTTGGACCAGGGGGTTAGCTTGTTAGAGCGATATACAGCCACCCAGGAGTTCATACGGGACTCTGCCCCACTGCGGCAGTTACGCCGGCCTCCGGAGCCGGGTAAAGGTGTACGTCCATCCCCAGGGGACTCTCCTAAAAACGTACCCGCTGAGAGGTTACCCCAGAACGGGGCTGGCAGGAGACCAGGCTCCCCAAGAAGGAACTTCCGGCCCAGCGCTACCGCTGCTACATGGTGCTGGCGGTGCAAAGGACCGGGACATGTGGCTGCCTATTGCCCCCTAACGGCGGAACCCATGGACTGCGGGTTCACACGCCGGCTCTCGATGTATGCCAGCCCCGTGTTCACCGCAGATGTAGTGGTTCCCCTAACGGCTCCACACCTGTGCCCGGTGCTCGTTAATGGACACAGAGCAGAAGCTCTCTTGGACTCTGGCAGTTTGGTGACGCTGGTTCATGCGTCCTTAATCCCCGGGTTGCAACTCACTGGGGGATTGGTCGGGGTCCGGTGTATTCACGGGGACCTACGCGAGTATCCGACCACGGAAGTGACTCTATCCACTCCCTGTGGAGAGGTGACTCACGTGGTCGGAGTGGTAAAATCTCTACCCTACGGGACTGTGCTGGGAAGAGACTTACCATTGTTCTGGTCCTTATGGGGAGGGAGGAGTAACCCTCCCCTGATGCCAGGGCATCCGGGTGCTGAACCCGACGACCCTGAGACCGGGACACCTGCCGTAGGGGTCGCCAACATAGGGCTAGAGTGTCACCCCGATAGGTTCCCGCTAGACGTATTGGCAGGAGAGGTCGAGGAGACCCCACCGCTTCCCGAGTTGGAAGTGTCCCGGGGAGCGTTTGGGACAGCCCAGCTACAGGACCCCACACTGACCAGGGCCCGAGAAAGGGTAACAGAAGTGAACGGGGTAGCTCAGCAGCCGGGGGCAGAGACTGTATTTCCCCGCATGGTGATTAACCGGGAGTTACTCTATAGGGTGGACAAAATCAGGGATGAGGTCGTGGACCAACTGGTAGTGCCGCAGCCACACCGCCGGGCGGTCCTAGAGATGGCCCACTCCCACCTGCTTGGGGGCCACCTTGGGGCTAAAAAAAACGCAAGAACGCATCTTGTGGAGGTTCTTCTGGCCGGGCGTGTATGCGGACGTCCAGAGGTACTGTGACTCCTGCCCGGAATGTCAGCTGACCACTCCCATTGCCACCTTCCGTAGTCCATTGGTACCTCTCCCCGTTATAGAGGAACCTTTTGAACGGATCGCAATGGATTTGGTGGGGCCTATAGTGAAGTCAGCACGAGGCCACCAACATATCCTCGTGGTTGTCGACTACGCCACCCGGTACCCGGAGGCGATTCCGTTACGCCGCACCTCGGCGAAGCTGATTGCCCGGGAACTGTTTGCTATGTTCTGTCGCCTAGGACTACCTAAGGAAATCCTCACGGATCAGGGGACTCCATTTATGTCCAAAGTGACCCGGGAACTGTGTAAACTGCTCAACATCAAACAGCTGCGCACCTCGGTGTACCATCCCCAGACCGACGGGTTAGTCGAGCGGTTTAACAAAACCCTGAAGTCCATGCTGAAAAAGGTGGTGGCCAAGGATGGAAAGGATTGGGATATGCTATTACCATATCTAATGTTCGCCATCCGGGAGGTACCACAGTCATCTACGGGGTTTTCCCCCTTTGAACTGTTGTACGGCCGACAACATCCTGGAGGGCTCTTGGATGTCGCCAAGGAGACGTGGGAACAGGAACCCACTCCCTATAGGAGCGTCATAGACCACGTGGCGAAAATGCAGGACCGGATCACGGCGGTCCGGCCTATTGTGACAGAGCACCTGATGGATGCTCAAGGAGCTCAAAGCCGCACGTATAATACACGGGCCACCGTTAGGACCTTTGAGGTGGGGGACCGGGTATTGGTCTTAGTGCCCACTACGGAAAGCAAGTTATTGGCCAAATGGCAAGGGCCATATGAAATCCGGGAAAAAGTTGGGGAGGTGAATTACAAGGTATACCAGCCCGGGAAAAGGAAACCCGTGCAGCTATACCACGTTAACCTGCTTAAGGCGTGGAAAGACCGGGAGTGCATGATCATGGAGGCATCCGATGCACCCGGGGTCCCTTCCCCTTCGGCCCCCAGGGATACCGAAGGCGTACGAATAAGTGACACCCTCACTAAGGCCCAACGACGGGAAGCTCACAAATTGGTACAGCAGAATCCCGATGTGTTTTCTGACCTGCCAGGGCGTACTTCGGTCATTCAACATGACATTGTCACTGAGCCCCGGGTAAAAGTGCGGGTGAAACCGTACCGGGTACCCGAGGCCCGACGGCAAGCCATCGCGGCCGAAGTGAAACACATGCTTAAGTTAGGGGTGATAGAAGAATCCCGGAGCGAGTGGGCTAGTCCCATCGTGCTCATTCCAAAACCGGACGGATCGCTGCGGTTTTGCAACGATTTCCGGAAGCTGAATGAAGTATCTAAGTTTGATTTATATCCCATGCCCCGGGTGGACGAGCTGATCGAAAGACTGGGGCAAGCCCAGTACTTCACGACGCTCGATCTGACAAAAGGCTACTGGCAAGTGCCGCTGACAAAGTCGGCTAAGGAAAAAACCTCCTTTGTTACTCCGGAGGGCCTCTATCACTACGTCGTGTTGCCTTTTGGGTTGCATGGAGCCCCGGCCACATTCCAGCGGCTGATGGACATAGTGTTAGAACCCCATCGGAAGTACGCGTCCGCTTACCTGGATGATATCATCATCTTTAGTCCTGATTGGCATACCCACTTATCCCAGGTACAGGCCGTGGTAGATTCGCTCAGGGCTGCCGGCCTGACGGCGAATCCAAAAAAATGCGCCATGGGGCTCGAGGAGGCCCGGTACCTGGGGTATGTGATTGGGCGAGGGGTTATCAAACCCCAAATAAACAAAATCGAGGCCATTCAAAATTGGCCCCGACCAGTGTCTACCAAACAGGTGAGGGCGTTTCTCGGCATTGTTGGGTATTACCGACGTTTCATACCCAACTTTGCTGGACGAACGGCGGCCCTATCCGACCTGTTGAAAGGGAAAAAAACTGCGTTGGTGCGTTGGAATCCCCAAGCAGAGGCAGCCTTTCAGTCCATGAAGTTGGCCTTGTGCGGACAGCCCGTCCTCATCAGTCCTAACTTCACACGCGCCTTCGTTGTACAAACAGACGCCTCGGAGGTGGGGCTGGGGGCTGTGCTGTCGCAGGAAGTGGACGGAGAAGAACATCCGGTCACTTACTTAAGCCGGAAATTGTCACCGGCAGAAAAGAATTATAGCGTAGTGGAGAAGGAGTGCTTGGCTGTTAAATGGGCTTTGGAGTCCCTACGTTATTATTTGCTTGGGCGACAGTTCCGGTTAATTACGGATCACGCTCCCCTGGTCTGGATGCGAAATGCCAAGGAACGGAACGCTCGGGTCACCCGGTGGTTCCTGTCCCTCCAAAACTTCAATTTTACGGTGGAGCATCGGGCTGGCAAGTTGCAGGGTAATGCGGATGCCCTGTCCCGGGCACCCTGTTTGTTGGCTGGGGTTCAACCCCACAAGTTTGAACCGAGGGGGGGGGGTGTGAGACAGTGCGGGGGATCATATGCGAGGGGCGCTATGTCTCCCCCAGAATGCGCACTGTCACGTATTGAGCCCGGTATAGGGTGTGAGAGAAAGGGACGGTCCGCTCCCTCCGCTCCGGGTCTTGCAAGGTCCCGGAAGTAGACACGGAGTTAAAAGCCTGGTCAGGAGGCAGGGCGGGGTTCCCTGTACACAGTTTTGTGCCTTGGCTGCAGCAGCAGCAGATATACAGAAAGGAGAGGTCTAGAGTTCCAGAGGACCGTGTGCTAGACTAACACGGCCTAGCCCAGGAGGGCTGGGAGCTCGGCGTGACCTATAACGGAGGCCTTTGGCCTGAAGGACCCGGGGTACGTTATATGAACTGTGTCTTGTGTACCCGGCTGTGACCCGGATTCCGGCAGACTGTGCCATCGCTGTGTGTACCAGCAATAAACACCGGGTCCTGTTTGAACCAGTACCGGGCTCCACGTGTTTCCTGACTTGCCATCCAGGCGCCGCCCCACATTTTCCACATATGAAAAGCCTTGATGTGTGACCGGCCACAACCGTGACCAGACCTTTGAGGCCCTGAAGAGCCTCCTCCACCATCAGCATGTGTGACATTCGCTGACCACAGAAAAAGCTGATTTGGCCCCAGAGGATGTTTTGATGCAGGTAACCTGAGCTGTGTATCACCGATGCCAGAAACCTCCTCTGCTGATGGCTTCAGCTCCTTGTCCCTCTTGTCTGTTTCCCATGTTTTGTCCAACAGAAAATCATCATCATCTTTATCAGAATCTGAGAGTCCTAATACCTCATCAGGCAAATAATGACACAAATTCTGAAGACACATACATATATACATAAGCAGAAAAAAAAAAAAGCAGTCTAGATGATGTAGTAAATACGACAGGTGACGTAAAGCAGAGTCAGGCTAGGGAGGGGGAGAGGAGCTGGGAACGAAAAGTCAGAATTCCAAGATAAGAGGAACTGATTGAATTATTGTTCTATGATTATGTGGCACCCTGGTTAGGGCACCACAGGGCATGGATGGGAAATACAGAGCAAGCAGACTCCACTAACAAACAACACATTTCACCCCAGACCTGTAGGGGGAGCTCCACTGGTTGCCTTAAGCCAGTTCCCCCTATAAATACAGGTCCTGGAGGGAGAAACACCAGAGTGTGCAGTCACTAGAGAACTGTAAACAGCTAGGAGAGCTGAGCTGATACTGGAGCCACGCTAGGCCCATATCAGAGACACCTGGAAAGTGGTAGACCCTTAGAATAGGGGCCACAGGAACAAGGAGAGTAACCAGTACTAGAAGGGGCAGAGGAGTCACCCCGACTCACCCTAACAGAGGTCCGGTCACTGGGTCCGAGTTTACAAGAACACAGCACCGTTCCTGTAAAGAAACCAGCACTTAAATAGGGGGTTTAGCTCCCCGGACACCCGAAGCACCACCAAATGAGAGCCCGGAGTCTAGGCCAAGACAGGAATCCCATAGAATGCCCTAAGTGCAGCAAATCCAGGTGTGAAGAGTCACACACAGAAAGTGCAGAAACGGTTCTGTTAGGTTTCATGTCTGCCAGACTCCAGCAGAACAACGGGTATTAGGAAGCCTACAACCCTGCTTGCTGTGGAGAAGCCTGAAGTGTTTTATCTCATCTCCTGTCGAGTGTACCAGTCAACACCAGTAAAGGTACCCAAAAGACTGTATGTGTGCGTGTCCCTCTTTTCCCTTACACCACACCGACCGCGTTACCCTATTCCCTCAACGACGGTAACTGCCCCTGGGACCATCCCGCTCGCCCTGTAGGGAGCGGTTCCATCTAAGCTGCTGCAGACCACCCCGGAGGTCTGAGCAGCGCCGGTGCCATCACCAGACACCTACAGGTGGCGTCACAAAACAAACCTGACTATCTACTCCCTATCAGACATTGACCACCGAGCCCTTAAAGCCCCAGGCACCGAACCGTGACCGCAGCCAGCGCCTGAGACCGGAGAACCCGGCTACGGTGAGTCAATTTGTGGCCTGAAGATTCCTCAGTGAGTGGCAGAAAGCCATAAACTGGTGCGAGACAGTTCACATAAGAAGTGTCAAAGGTTCATTGTCCTCTAAATGGAGTCTGTTGGAGATGTGATATCCCCAAATGCTTTTTCATTTTATATAAAAATGCATGAATCCATGTGATGCATTTAATCCTGTTTTGAATGTATCAAAGGTCGTTATCACTTTGTATTCCCAAATTCTTCTCTCTCTCTCTGAGATTTAAAGTTGCTTTTTAAGATGAGCAGCCTCATATCAGTTTCACTGTGGTCAGCGCTGGAAAAATGCTTTGCTACAGGTAGATCCATACGCTTTTCTTTTATTGAGAGGCGATGAGAATGTACATCTGTTAACCATGTGATTTATTTTTTTTCCTGATGAAGGGTTAATCCCAAAACACATAGAAAATAAAAATCACATTAAATATATCTCTGCGAGTTGAGATTATTCATCCAGGTGGGAAAACCCTTTTCTTTCCACACCACTCCAGAATGGAACTCTGAGAGAACAAAGATCTGCAAAAAGAGGTGAGTAGCTATTGTTGGGACTTGTCGTTCCTTTGTTTGCGACGTATGCTGGAATTAGCTATAAGAGAGCATTGCTGGGACCTGTAGTTCTACTGGTGCCGAGATAGTGAGTGTGCCTGGGACTTGTAGTTGTACCATTTGAGTAGTATGCTGAAGCTAATTACAAGATCATGCTAAAGGGACTTTTGAATGCACTAACTAGGAGTTTATATAGGGACCAGTCCTGGAGGGAATATTGCGTTCATTAGCTTAAGTGCACCAACGTACTGCAAGGGCGCAAACATCTGCGGCAACTGTGGCCCCAACACGTTACCAATCCCCTTATCCCCCCACCATTCCCCGCCATTGAGGGTCCAGGGCACGGAAGCGGTGACCAACCAGCCGTGTTTCCCCATCAAAGCTGTCATCAGTCCCGGTACCCGGGTACCTCCTACCCTGTCGACCACCTCACTCCTAGCAAGAATCGGGTGGTGACAGTGTGCCATATCAAGATGAGAACTATGGAACACCCTGCCCACGGCAGTGGATTAAAGGGGTATTACACATACTGATTATCAAGCAATCCCCTATTGGAAATTAATAAAGCAACAATCAGTTATCTTAAAAAGTAAATCCAGCAATTCATAAAGACGTAGACGTTATTCCATTAATTTAAAAATATAGCAAAAATCAAAAACAGACAAAAAGTAGAGATCCATCATAACCTTGATTACGCGTTTTGAGGCTACTTGCCTCCTAGTTGTTGACTGTATGTTTTTTCAGCTGCCAACCTCTTTGACTCCCCCATTCACAGAAACACTCAACTGGTTGACCATGGTTGGCTACATGGAAGGAGATTGGCAAGTATTTAATACCCTGTATATCAGGCCCGGACTGGCCATAGGGTATCCCGGGAGTTTTCCCAGTGGGCTGAACGGGAATTGGGCCGTTGCGGCGGCTCTTTACCTTTAAGAGGTCGCCGCCCCCTTTAAATCTTTCTGCGCCCGCCGGCCGGGCACAGCCAGGGAGTTTCAGAGTAGCCGCCGAGGTGTTTCCGGCGGGGGAGCTTCTTTCCGGCCCTGTTCCTGCAACTGCTTCTTGGAGGAGGAGTATGTCACCTCAACTCCTCAGCGGCTCCTGCTGCTGTATGCCTCCCTGACCCAGCCTGCTGTACAAGCTGCTGACTGGGGGCCCGGGCCATGCAGTTCCTGCACTGTTGGCTCTCCTTCGTGTCCAGCTTCATCTCCTGACTGGGCTCCTTCATCCTGGGCGGTAAGAGGGAGTAATTTACCTCCGGCCCAGAAGTTACTGCATAGTGAGCAGATGTCTGGATTACGTCTGGTGGCTGCGGTTTCCATCCATAGGGGATTTATGGCAGTTGTTTGAACTTTCACTGCGAGTCCTCCCTCCCCCCCCCCCACCAAACCCCCCTCCTCCTATCTGTGAAGTGTCAAACAACTGCCATCAATCTCACAGGCAGAGCGACAGATCACTGATCAGAGTCCTGTCCTGGATGGATAACTGTGACCCAGGCAGCAGAACAACACTTTAAAATCATGTATCTCCCTCCCTCTCCATGTACATGTGCGTGTATGTACTGTATACTGTATGTGTGTACATACAACAGGTGTGTGTACTGTATGTTTGTGTACATATGGATGTGTGTGTGTATATATGGATATGTGTGAGTACATATGGATGTGTATATATATATATATATATATATATATATATATATATATAATACATATATGTGTACATATATATATAGGCCCAGTTCGCATCTAAGGCTGGGCTGCATTGTACGTTTGGCTTCATTTGCGTTTGTATGCGTTTTTACAGCTAAAAACGTATCCAAATGCATCCCAAAATGTACCCATAGCCTAGGGTCACACTTGGAGGGTGACCCACGTTTCCTGTGCTCTATTGAAAAGTGCGCTCCCAGGAGCTCTGTGTGCAACCGCTGTTAAGGTAAACAATGAGTTGCTATGGGGTTGTGTTGCCGGCCAGGGCTTACGGTTATCGCTGTCCACTGCAGGTAAAATTTCTAAGTATCTAGCGGATACAGGAAATGTGGGTCACCCTCCAAGTCAGACTCTAGCCTTAGGGTTTATTGCAAAAAGTGTTGCAGCCCACATTTTTGGCTGCGCTTGCAAAAATGCATGCGTTTTACGTTTTTGCTATATGAAATGCGTTTTACATTGCATTTGCAATGCGTTTTGCAATAAACCCTATGGGTGGGTTTCAGGATGCGTTTGGATGCATTTTTAGTGGTAAAAACGCATACAAACACAAATGAAGCCAAACGCAGCCAAAACGCAGATGTGAGAAGGCCCATACTGTATATGTGTACATATGGATGTGTGTGTGATGGACACTGCACAGCACCACTTCTCCTATCCTGTATACTGGGTGTAATCCCCAGTATCTGTACTATTCTGTATATATACACTGCACAGTACCACTTCTCCTGTCCTGTATACTGGGTGTAATCCTCAGTATCTGAATTATTCTGTATATATAAACTGCACAGTACCACTTCTCCTGTCCTGTATACTGGGTGTAATCCACAGTATCTGTATTATTCTGTATATATAAACTGCACAGTACCACTTCTCCTGTCCTGTATACTGGGTGTAATCCTCAGTATCTGTATTATTCTGTATATATACACTGCACAGTACCACTTCTCCTGTCCTGTATACTGGGTGTAATCCTCAGTATCTGTATTATTCTGTATATATACACTGCACAGTACCACTTCTCCTGTCCTGTATACTGGGTGTAATCCTCAGTATCTGTATTATTCTGTATATATACACTGCACAGTACCACTTCTCCTGTCCTGTATACTGGGTGTAATCCTCAGTATCTGTATTATTCTGTATATATATACTGCACAGTACCACTTCTCCTGTCCTGTATAGTGGGTGTAATCCTCAGTGTCTGAATTATTCTGTATATATACACTGCACAATACCACTTACCCTGTCCTGTATACTGGGTGTAATCCTCAGTATCTGTATTATTCTGTATGTATACACTGCACAGTACCACTTCTCCTGTCCTGTATACTGGGTGTAATCCTCAGTATCTGAATTATTCTGTATATATACACTGCACAGTACCACTTCTCCTGTCCTGTATACTGGGTGTAATCCTCAGTATTTGTATTATTCTGCATGTATACACTGCACAGTACCACTTCTCCTGTCCTGTATACTGGGTGTAATCCTCAGTATCTGTGTTATTCTGTATATATACACTGCACAGTACCACTTCTCCTGTCCTGTATACTGGGTGTAATCCTCAGGATCTGTATTATTCTGTATATAAACACTCCACAGTACCACTTCTCCTGTCCTGTTGTCAGAGAGGTGGCATTGGACTTTGTGAATTTCAGCATTTAACTGTTGTTTAAATTAATTATCCCCAATATGGAGTCATCACGTCTCTTCTATACAGATGATGACTTTCCTTCGCACTGGATTTAACCGCTGGGACCCCACAATCCCAGGAAACGTGGCTTTGAAGATCACCATGTAAATGGAGCTGTGGTTGATTATTCCCTCTGCTGCACCATTCAAATGTAGATTCTCAGATAACTTCTTTGAGAAAGTGATGAGGCCACGATAATGTAAAAGCAAAATTCACTGATCGGGGCTGATGGATGATATAGTGTGTGGGCTGGTGGGACTTGTCTTCCAGGGCTGCTTTTTGGTCCCAGTCCGGCCCTGCTGTATATACTTACAATTACGGTTATCTGCCGCGACACTACTGTTATATGATAAATGAAAGTAATGAGTGGCACTAGAAACATGAGGATCAAGTGAATGTGTGAATTGCAGAAACTGCCCTAAGGTAAATACGATAAAATGGAGATCTTAGTTTCCAGTAATGGCCACTAAAGGGTAAGCTTGGCATCCACTTACAAGGAGCTCTCCACTGCCAACTCCTAACACTATGCCCTGGTGAGTTGGGAGTGTGAATGGGTTTATATGCCAAAGGTCTAATTGGGAACGATGAAAAGGTGTGTGTAGGGCTCTCACAGTGGTGTCCATGTGTGGACATCAAACTAAGGAAAGGGGGAAGGGGAAATATAATATAGTGGGAGCTCAGTCAAAAATAAGCAATATATAAATCGGATTATGACGGCATCACCACTTTAAGCGTAGGTGCAGGCAGAAAATAATATACTTACAATTACGGTTATCTGCCGCGACACTACTGTTATATGATAAATGAAAGTAATGAGTGGCACTAGAAACATGAGGATCAAGTGAATGTGTGAATTGCAGAAACTGCCCTAAGGTAAATACGATAAAATGGAGATCTTAGTTTCCAGTAATGGCCACTAAAGGGTAAGCTTGGCATCCACTTACAAGGAGCTCTCCACTGCCAACTCCTATCACTATGCCCTGGTGAGTTGGGAGTGTGAATGGGTTTATATGCCAAAGGTCTAATTGGGAACGATGAAAAGGTGTGTGTAGGGCTCTCACAGTGGTGTCCATGTGTGGACATCAAACTAAGGAAAGGGGGAAGGGGAAATAATATAGTGGGAGCTCAGTCAAAAACAAGCAATATATAAATCGGATTATGATGGCATCACCACTTTAAGCGTAGGTGCAGGCAGAAAATAATATACTTACAATTACGGTTATCTGCCGCGACACTACTGTTATATGATAAATGAAAGTAATGAGTGGCACTAGAAACATGAGGATCAAGTGAATGTGTGAATTGCAGAAACTGCCCTAAGGTAAATACGATAAAATGGAGATCTTAGTTTCCAGTAATGGCCACTAAAGGGTAAGCTTGGCATCCACTTACAAGGCTGAACTCACTTTGATGGCAAGCAGCCATCTAATGTGTATGGATGGCTTTAGTGTCAGTAAGGGTACCTTTACACGCGGCTACATTTCTAGGGTGGCTACAGGTAACTTACTGGTTGCAGTGAAATCATGGAGACAAGGTTCTATCTTGTTGCTGTGTACAAATGGAATAATCTCTCCATGATTTCACTGCAACCAGTAAGTTACCTGTAGCCACCCTAGAAATGTAGCCGCGTGTAAAGGGGCCCTAAGAGTAACGCCATGACACACATCATCTGCAAATCATAATTGTAGGTATTTTAAACCTATTTACACAAATTATAAAGTTAACCCTTTCACTGTCTACCTAAGCACATTGTTTTCTCAGTCAGCTGTAGGAAGGCAATAAAATGGTTAAACCTCCTGTCCAGTACAAATAGCTGTTATCTCCACAGAACAATGATAAGGAGCTGTTTAATGATTGATGGGTGGGTCTCTACACAGGAGTGAAAAATATTAGAACCTGAGAGTCCTCAACGGTTGATACTTTTTAATGGCCGAGAGGATGTTAAAAAATAGCAAGATTTCGAAACAGCTCAGGTCTCTTCTTCAGGTTTAATAATGACACATTCTTAGCAAACACATATATATATACATAGACACAGGGGCGGACCTGCCGTGGTGCAGCTGGTTCAGCTGCACCAGGGCCCCGACCGGGTGGGGGGCCCCTCAAGCACCTGTAGGGGGGCCCTGCACAGCCGCCCCCCGTGCTTCCTGCTTCCCTTGGCTGCTCCCGCTCCCCTTTCCTCTGCCACCCCGGCTCCCAGACCTGCAATGCGCGACTCGGCGCATGTAGGAGCCGCTCGCAACCCCCCCCCCACTCCTCACCTACAGCTGCTAGTACCCCGTACCCCCCCCCCGCTCCTCACCTACAGCTGCTAGCACCCCAACCCCCCGCGCTCCTCACGCTACAGTTGCACCAGGGCCCGCCAGGCTCAAGTTCCGCCACTGCATAGACAGGGTTAAATAAGCAGGGCATTGTGGTCTGTGTTGGGGTGTTGGGAGGGGGTCGAGGAAGATGATCTGCGCAGTAAATACCAGAGTTCAGAGAAAACATGTGTGATAGTTTATTGTCCTTTGATTAGTGGTCCAAGAGTTGAAATTTACTTAATTGATATAAAAAGACATAAATCCATATGAATATGCTAATGGAGTTCATGGAGCCTCAATTAAGAGTCTCAAACACGGGACTAGCCAGATATACCTCCAGGGAAGTGTCGAGCCCACTGGGACGGGGTACTCGGTACCGGACCGGGTCGCTGCTGGGTGGAGGTCACGGAGGTCCTGGTCCGGACCGTTGTCCCGGGTCCTGGCAAGTAAAAGGGGAATATGTACAAGGGATAAATGTTTGTCGTGACGCCACCCATGGTGTGTGGTCAGTAATGGGACCACCGCTGCTGCAGAACCTCCGGGGATGATGTAAGGCAGCTTAGATGGAATAGCCCTCCGTGGGTAGAGCTGGGTTCCCCGGGGCAGTGATGATTGAAGTGTGTGATTGTTGGTTGTAATGAGTGCAGTTCATTTACTTTCCTGCTACTGCAGCCTTCCTCCAGCCAGTGTGCAGAGCTGACAGGCTGTGGCTCTCCAGTTGCAAAGTTTCTGCTGTCCTGCTGGGAGGAATCATTCATGGGCAAGGGAGCAAAGTGATTATAAAGTTCTGTCCACAGGTAATCATGCAAGGGAGTCAGAAGCAGGGTTCACCGTGTTTACTTTGCAGTTCTTTCAGTACACAGTTCAGTTACAATTCTTTACACGGGTTACAAGCATTCCCCTCCGGGTTCCTCTCTACTCCCTGCAGCCAGGTTGTTCCTCTCTGTGACCCCTCACTCTTTCTCTGTCCTTTCCAGGCTTTACTCTCTCTTTCTCTCTGTACGTCTCCGGACAGTTTAGCGGTAGCTCGGACCCTGTGGGTCCTCGTGGTTGCCACTGAGCTGCCTGTCCTTTGGGTGGGAACTCCAACCTGGAGTTCAAGTCCGCCATCAGGGGGTGACAGCCATGCCTGGAATCAGGGGCCCAGAGCCCAGGGGGGCCCGACCATGACTCCAGGGGGCGTGGCCATTTGGAGCAGGCTCCTTCGGGCCCCGTCCCCCATGTCTTGGAGGGCCACCCCCCATGTCTTGCAGGCCCCCCCCTTCTATCACCGCCGCCGGGCCCTGGAATTGCGGGGAGAAGCTGCGGCAGCTAGCAGTGGGCGCCGCTATGTTCTTTGTGGCCAGCGCCCGCTAACTGTATAGCCAGTCAGTAGAGGTTGAGACGTCTACACAATGGCCGCGGATCTCCACTTGGCCGCGGCCATTTTGTTGAAGTCTCAACTTCTACCGACCGGCTGTAGAGTTAGTGAATGCAGCCGGCCACAAAGAACATGGCGGCGCCCACCGCTAGCTGCGCAGGCCCGCAGCTACTCCCCGGCAGGCAGCTCCCTCCAGTCCTGCAGATGTGCCCTCCGGGCTCCGGGACACCCCCGCTCCGCATCCACAGCTCCTCCAATGGTAAGATATGGGGGGTCCGTGGGAGGGATGAGGCAATATATACAGAATAGGGGGGCATATATAGGGAGGGAGGCTGTCGGGATATAGGGAGGCTGCCTGGCAGGATATAGGAAGGCTGCCTGGCGGGATATAGGGAGGCTGTCAGGACGGAGGAGGGATGGAGGGATGCAGTCAGGATGGAGGGAGGCTGTCGTTATGGAGGAAGAATGGAGGGAGGCTGTCAGGATGGAATAGGCTATTGGGATAGAGGGAGGCTGTCGGAATGGAGGAACGTTGTTGGGGTGGAGGAAGGATAGAGGGAGACTGTCAGGATGGAGGGACGTTGTTGGGAGGGAGGAAGGATGGAGGGATGCTATCACAATGGAGGAAGGATGGAGGGAGGCTGTCAGGATGGAGGAAGGATGAAGTGAGGCTGTCGGGATGGAGGAAGGATAGAAGGAGGCTGTCAGGATGGAGGAAGGATGGAGAGAGGCCATCAGGATGGAGGGAGGCTGTTGGGATGGAGGAAGAATGGAAGGAGGCTGTCAGGATGGAGGAAGGATGGAGGGAGGCCGTCAGGATGGAGGGAGGCCATCAGGATGGAGGGAGGCTGTCGGGATGGAGGAAGGATGGAGGGAGGCTGTCAGGATGGAGGGAGGCCATCAGAATGGAGGGAGACTGTCAGGATGGAGGAAGGATGGAGGGAGGCAGGATGGAGGGAGGCTGTCGGGATGGAGGAAGGATGGAAGGAGGCTGTCAGGATGGAGGAAGGATGTAGTGAGGCTGTCGGGATGGAGGAAGGATGGAAGGAGGCTGTCGGGATGGAGGTAGGATGAAGTGAGGCTGTTGGGATGGAGGAAGGATGGAAGGAGGCTGTCAGGAGGGAGGAAGGATGGAGGGAGGCCGTCAGGATGGAGGGAGGCTGTCAGGATGGAGGGAGGATGGAGGGAGGCAGGATGGAGGGAGGCTGTCGGGATGGAGGAAGGATGGAAGGAGGCTGTCAGGATGGAGGAAGGATGTAGTGAGGCTGTCGGGATGGAGGAAGGATGGAAGGAGGCTGTCGGGATGGAGAAAGGATGAAGTGAGGCTGTTGGGATGGAGGAAGGTTGGAAGGAGGCTGTCAGGATGGAGGAAAGATGGAAGGAGGCTGTCAGGATGGAGGGAGGCTGTCAGAATGTTGTCTATATGGCTCGCAGCCATTTCTATTGCGTACGGCCAGCAGTACTCTCTATTGTGTATTCTCTATTGTGTATGGCCAGCAGAAGTTTCTATTGTGTATTCTCTATTGTATGTATAGCCAGCAGCAGTCTCCATTGTGTATATGGTCCGCAGCCATCTCTATTGTGTATACAGGTAGCAGCTGTCTCTATTCTGTATTCTCTATTGTATATACAGCTATTGTGTTTAGCGTTATAGAAAAGAAGTTGCAACACAGGATCAGCGGTGTTTATTCACTCTTCGTGGGGTGGCGCTTCAACAGGCATATAGTCAACAGGCATATGGTGGACTATATGCCTGTTGAAGCGCCACTTGCGGTGTGAAACGGCCATCGCCTTTGAGAACCCCCCGTCCTCCCACCCGCACCATGTAAGACCACACGAAGAGTGAATAAACACTGCTGATCCTACGATGTTGCAACTTCATTTCTATAACGCTAACCGCTAACTGGAAGTGTGCACCGGGTTGTTTGAGTGCTCAGCAGGCTGAATGCCGGAGCGCTGGTGATCAGGAAGGGGCACCCTGAAGCGATCTGCAAGCTGCAGTTCTCCAGAAACACCGTGGACAGATTGGTGCTGGCACCAAGAATCGTCAGAACCGTGACTGATACAGCTATTGTGTATTCAGCCCACAGCAGTCTCAAGTGTGTGTGTGTCTAATATATAATAGAGAGAGTGTAAAAAAAGGAAAAACAGCACAAAAAATAGAAAAAAGTGGACTTTATTGCTCAATGTCATGGCCACGAATTGGGCAATAAGTCCACTTTTTTCTATTTTTTTTGTGCTGTTTTTCTTTTTTTTTTTAATCTATTGTAAGGAACCATCTGGATTGCTGGTTGGGAAAGCTTTGCACATAAACTGAAGTCATTTTTGGTGCTGTTCCAATTTTTCACTATATATGTAATGTATGTTTGGGTGGAGGCAGATCTAGGGTGGAAGCGGAGCCTGGGTGGAGACTGGGCAGAGTCTCAGGGGGTGGAGGCTGGGCGGAGTCTGAGGGGGGCCCCCAACATTTTGGCAGTCAGGGGCCCCGAAATTCCTAGTGGCAGCCCTGCTGGAGTTAGAGCTCCCCGTCGGTGAATCTGGGGAAACCGGGAAATCGTCGGTCCCCTTCAGAGCCGACACTCTGTTTCTAGCCTAACCTCCAATAGTTCTTTCTCTGCAATGCTCTATCAGGCTCCCGTCTGCCCTGTGTGAATCTGGTTTTATATGGAAGGCTACTCCGCCGGCAGTGGGTCGTTTCAGCTTTGTTCCTCAGACTCAGTGGTGCTGATCTGCCTCTTTCCTCACACTCCTGGCGTGCTGGCTCTGTACATACTTTCTCTCCGTGGTTTCTCTGCCACTTCGGATTCTGCATTCTATTTACCCCACTCCTCCAGGACTTGTGCTTCTGTTCTTTACTGCTCAGCCTACCTTGGCCTACTGACTCCTTCCTCCTCCCCTTCCCTATTTCTACCTTCTGTCACCTGACCTACATGCTGTCCCACCCACTGTTCTCTAAACCCACCACCCCTTGCCTGCCTAGAGTCCCGGGCTCTAGGTTGGGTGCTGCCCTCTAGTGGTATGTGGGATGTCTGTGAGGGTGTTTGTGGTGCAAACTGTCTTTACCTCCTACCTGACTGCAGTTCCCTATGTGGCCTCCTGGTCGCAGGGGCGCCATAGAAGGACCTAGCCCTGGCTAGTCCCATGTGTGAGACACTTAATTGAGGCTCCATGGACTCCATTTGCATATTCAAATTCCCAGGAGGCAATGCATCATGGATTTCACTGTGCTTGAGCGCTTTAGCCGGCTGCCCGCAGTATTTTCCTTGACTGGTCTCCCTGAGATCAGTGAGTGCTTTGTGATAAATCCATATGAGACATTTATTCCTGTTCTGAATGTGACAAAGGTCAACATAAGTTTATATTTCACAGTTGTGAGGGGTAGGGAAGAGAAACCTCTCGCCTCAGTCTGATTCACCCTTAGATTCCCAGGCTCCTGGAAGGTGGCTGGCTCCCACTGTGAAGGTCAAAGAAATTGATGATCCAGGGCCACATGCACATAACCACGGGGCTGGGATGCCTATATGTTTTTAATCTCTTTTGAATAAAGTTACCCCATGGTTATTGATATGTGGCCCTGAATCATCAATTTTTATAAGTTTATATTCCCAGACTTTTCTTTTTTTTGAGATTTGAAGTTACCTTTCAAAACTACTATTTTCATATCCATTATAATGTGATCAGGGCTACAGAAGTGTTTAGGCACAGGTAGATCTGTTCTTCTTTCCTTTATTGTGTGGCGATGAGACTTCATCCTAGTTCTGAGTTGTTGCCCCGTCTCCCCTACATACAGGTTCCCACTCGCACATATGGTACATATAATTAAATACAACACATTGGTTGTGCTGCAGCTGAAGTTACCTGGGATCTTGTAGTCCTGATGTGAGCCAGGAATCTTTATCTTGTCTGTTGTCATTATAGATGGAGGTTTTGCACCTGTATCGGTTGCAGGGAAAGGTTCCTGTTGTTTTTGGAGAGGACAGGGAGCTGTGTCGAAAGCTGCTATTATTTACCATCTTCTCCGTTCACCATTAAAAGGTATCAACCACTGAGGACTCTCAGATTATAATATTTTTCTATCTACTGGCTAAGATGGTACAAACATTTTTTATCTTACACAGGAGTGAGACACTTTCCCCCCAACATGAGCATAGTTGACCCAATACCAGGGGCGTAACTACCGGCATAGCAGACGTAGCGGTCGCTTTGGGGCCTGGCGCTTGTGGGGGGCCCGGACCCAGCGCCGTTACGCTGCTATCCGGTCAGCTACGATACAGTGGCGTAACTACCGCGGTCGGCGGGCCCCGAGCTCCCCGGGGGGGCCCTGAGCTCCCCGGGGGCCCTGCTGCCTGTGCCCCCAGCCACCCGCCGCGACCGCGATAGCGCCGGAAGAGGAGCTGAGGGAGGACTGGAAGTGACAGTGATCACTTCCTGCAGCCGCGCAGCAGTGCCTGCCCCACCAAAAGCCAGGAGAGGCAGAACAGGTAATTGTGCGCTTCCCACCTGGCCGGCACCACTAGCACCCCCCCCCCCTGCTTCTCACCAAGGGGGCCCCTAAGTGATTCTTGCACCGGGGCCCGCGGGACACTTGTTACGCCACTGCCCAATACATTAGATTCACTATGTACAGACAAAAGCAGCGTCTCATCATTCATTCAATAAACTATCTATATTATTGTTATATAGATGAAAGGTAAATTTGTGATAGAAGGTAATGTAATATTTGCATTTGACTGAATATTAGACAAGAAATAGGCACCAATCTTCTTTCCACCACCGTTTAACCATTTATTCAGTCTTTTCCCACAGTTTTATATAATCAAATCAGTCCAAAAGAAAAACGGATCACAAAAATCTTTTTGCGTTTCATTGACAAGTGATAGATTTCTTTAAACAGCTATAAATCCATTACAATCATTATTCTCCAAGGAAAATGAGATCTACACTGCATATAAAAATACAAAGATATATGTAGGTAGGAAGATATTCCATATGTCAAAGTCCATGTAGACATCACAACCACATTTATTCACAATCCACATCCAGCGAGGGGGGGGGGGGGTCAGGCTTAATTCCAACATCTAATAACTTCTCGAAAACCTTTTTCGCCTGGGATAAGAATTTAAAGGACAATATACATCATTATTCCTTCAATACTACGCCTCCAGAAGATAAATGACGATCACACAGAGTCCCGGTAAGAGTGTATACAGCAGACGTTATCCTGGCTATATACAGCCCTTCTATTATGTATTATATACAGCATGAATCAGATGACTCAGGTGCAGCATTTCTCACCATATCGTTACTTTAATATTCAGCACAACGCATGGAGCAGTGGGATTTATAGGAGATCAAGCAAACATGATCTTTAGAATTTTGGACAATTCCTTTGATGTCTTATTTAGGCAGGAAAATCCCCCAATGAGATCTCTAATGAGGATCTGTACGTTTCATTTGATGAAGTCAGAAAAAAACATATTTATTATCTAAGCTGAGATATCAAGATCAATAAAAGCTAATTTTATTAAAAGCCCAATAATTAATGTAATAAAATATGAAGGGAAACAAGAACATTTCTGGTCCCTCCCGACTGCTAGATCCTACAGGACGAACTCTACAGTAATCAGATTGATCTCCCACCTGTTCATTCCCCTGATATCTTTATAGATCCTCTCTGTAGATATAACACAGGATGAAGGGGCTCGGTGAAGGCGGCAGTGAAGGTGTGTAAGTGTCTGATGGGGTCACACAGATCATAAAAGGACAGCTGCCCGGCCTCATAATCCAGACAGATCCTGACTCTATCACTGGAGATCTGGTGAGGTAACCGGATCAGTTTACTGTCATGTCTCACTGAATACTGAGTCTTATGCACTATTCCTTTATATAAACACCAGGACTTGTTATTATTTCCAATGAATGACTGACCTCCTCTCCTCTCTGTACTGGGATAACACATCCCCACCATCCAGAGCACTGGCCCACTGATCTCCACATCCCAGTAATGTCGTCCTGAGGTAAATCCCCTCCTGCTCATCACCTGATAATACTGGAATCTCTCTGCTGTTTCTGGACGATTCTGTGTTTCTTCAGTCCAGGTCGCAGTTTTCAGGTCGTCTGATATAAGGAGACTATTAGCAGCTGTGTTTATATCCAGTAATATGTCTGCAGGATCCTCCCCATAGAAGATCACATTTATATATTTTATTATATCAGATAATTTGTGTGATATGTGTAAGATCAACTCTGTGCCCTGATCACCTCCATCATGTCCTCTTGTGTCCTCATCACCTCCATCATGTCCTCTTGTGTCCTCATCACCTCTGTCCTCCTCAGGATCACACAAGTCACCGTTGTCTGGATCCTGTAAGACAGTCAGTGGATCAGTCATGTTACACAGCTCCTCAATGTGCCTCATCCTCCTGGACAGCTCGTCCTTCTTTATCTCCAACTTCTGGATCACATCAGACAGTGACAGTGACACCTTCTCTTCCCGCCTGGAGATGTCACTCAGGATCTTCTTCTCCAGGTCGTCCACCCGTCTCCTGATGTCTGTACACAGGGCAGTGACTCTCTCGGCTTCTCCAGATGCCTTTTCTTGAGCTTTTCTCTTGCCTTCCTCCAGACTCCAGACTCTTTCCTCAGTCTTCTTTCTCTCGTTCTTCAGAAACTGAAAACAATTTGTCATCAGTTTCTTTCTTTTCTTAGAAGCGTCATCCAGCGTCTCCACCCGGTGTCCCCGATGTTCTCCAGCCAAACTGCAGGACACACAGATACAAGCCTCGTCCTCCGTGCAGTAATATTCCAGGATCTTCTTATGGACAGAACATTTTTTATTTTCCAGTGATAGGAACCGTCCTGCCACATTACGTAGAGTTATGTTCTTTATCAGTACTGGCCGCTCTTTAAACTTTTCTCTGCATTCAGGACAAGTATAACCTCCAGACCTGTCCTGTGTATCCAGAAACTGATCAATACAGTCCCGGCAGAAGTTGTGTCCACATCTCAGGGTTACAGGATCGGTATAAGTGCTCAGACAGATAGAGCAGAGCAGCTCCTCACTCAGATCAGCAGACGCCATGGCTTCAGGACTTACAAGAAAGTGTGTTTGCCTATATAGGGCGTGATCCAGCACAAGGTACTGCTGAGAGCTGCGTCGTATTAACCCTTAAATGTGATAGATTGGAACAGATGACTCAAGGTCTACAGTTTAAAGGAAGGAAACGACCGCTGAGACCCAAACCAACCACTGGAGGCCCCATGCAATGACGGACACAACAACCATCAACTTGAGACTCTTTATTATTTTCTTTATAACATCAGTAAAGGAAACTCTCAGTTTTCTTTTTGGCAGGGGTCGGTCACAGCTTTTAAACATACAGCCCAAGTGGCCTATAAACTTGCCATGAAGCACCAAGATTGCCTTCGACAGGTTATTTGGTGCTATGAACCCGCCAAGAAGGAGCAGGTCCCTAGACCATGCTCCGACCCCCACCATACAACAAACACAAAGCCTGCTGGACCCCATCTTGAAGGCTGGCCAAAAAAATATTCAGACCAGTATGTGGTAAGTGAACTCCATCAAGTAACATAATCTGGGAATTATCCCCCTCTATCTGTCGATGGTGAACCACCCCACCTCATTTGAATCTCATGAAGTTGGAGATTCTATTGTTCGAAGTGCGAAAAGAGTGCTCGATTGTTGCCACTTCCATGGTGCCTTGCAATGTTACGCGTGGGATCACTTCCGACCATGCAAACATCAGTTCCGGAAAATAGATATGAAACTTGTCCATGTCAAACCTCATCGTTGTCTCCTGCATGAAGGACAAGGACTGTAGGGATAAACCCGCATGGAAAATACAGGCCACTTCCAGCAACACTTGAGGCCAGGTCAGGCTATGTATACCTCTGCAATTTATGGCTATGCTGTAAAAGCCCAGAGTTCTCCAGCCAGCACGACTTTCTGCTCGTTGAACTACCCAAAAACAAAGGAGTGCCCGAAGATCCAAACGTTGGGCCTTCCACCTCCTAGAAAGGAACAATATGTTAGTGAACTACAGTTCAAATAAACAGTTAATCAAGTAACAACTCTGGCCTAATGTACCTTTAAAAGCAAAAGGAACGCCACCTGCAAACACACTAAATCTCAGAGTTGGGCAAACTAGCCCGAGAGGCTTCAGTAGCTGCCCTAATTAGGAAGGAATGGGTACTGTATTCCTCTGAGGATAAACCCAAATGGTATATAATTTTCCTCAAAACTGAATGAAATTGAAAACTTGTGAGGGGAGAACCATCCTCATGGGCGAAGAAAGAAAGGCTGGAGCTACAAATCGACATGTAATGACTGATCAATTAAAAAGGGAAAACCGATCCTCGTATAGAAAAAATCAGGATCCATGTGCCTGAACTAAGTGGGTCAGTTTTAGACGGGTGAATGCAGATCCACAGGCACTCATTACATATTGCTACATCCCCATGCTGCAGACCACCAGGTCTCTTGACAGAAAAGGGGGCTAGCTAGCTAATGCAAAGAGCAGCAAAAAATGCCATACCAACAGCGATGGAGAGGAGGGCTGAATCGTAGGGAGAGGAGCAAATTGAGAATTATTGTTAATGCACCTTAAAAAGAAAAGAAATTGGGTGCCTCTTCTCCCTACGAGAGTGCCCCTGTCTCCAGCCACAAATGGCCTTGTAACACAATTTGTAACATCAATTCAACCGTGGAGCCTGAAATGAAAGCCACCCCGGACAGGCGATGCTGAGCAACCACCCTAAAAAGGCCAGAACTGAACAAGTTATACAATAACTACTCGTCACCTCTAAGTGAATGGCATCAAGTGACTCAACAAATCTGCCCCGTGCAAACGCACACCACTTATTCCAAGCCTTGCCATAACAGTTGACGTAGTTGGAGCCAGGGAAGCTCTGAGCAGAGGCATGAGTTGTTCTCCACCACTTTCCTCATGTAGTCTGTGCAAAGCTAGACTTTCCTATCCATGGTGGGACACAACTCCTGGAACGTCTGGAAATCAAAGTGAGAAAGAGCTCCAGCTACCAAATTACGGACTCATGCAACATGGTGGGCCATGAAACATATAGTTAAAGTCAGGCATTTTAGGACTATGATATGAATCAAATTGGTGAAGGGATGAGGAAGTCAAATTATTTATGGATAAGACGACGCTCATATTGTCCATGCAAAAGACAAATCGTTTATCACGCAGAATGAGTCACCATAAAGCAACGATCACTGCAATGGGAAAAAAGCTGGTTTGTTCAGAAGATTGGAAACAGGTCTTGCCATCATACTTAGCCTTGTAATAATGCCACCATCCTGATCTTCTCTTTGTAGTAATGTCCCCGTCCTGGTTGCTATTTATTCCCCTCAAAAGGAATAAAAATTTAAAAATCATACTCACCTTCCTATTCCCGCTCCATCGCTGCTGGTCTTCTCATGTCTTCTTGCCACAGGACATCATGACACTGGCACGCAGCATGGCCTCATGAAGTTACGCGATGGTGCCAGGCTTAATGATGTTCCCGATCTCTCCTAAGCCACAGGCAGTGAGTACTGGAGTGAGAAATAATGTCTCCTCCGAACCAACACAAGTTTGAACTGTTGGCGCTATCACACCAGCAGTTCAAAGCTGCAGTAAGACTGAGGCGATGCCGCGTGCCAACAGAGAGGGCTCTGCGTCCCCTCACTGGTACGAGTGCAATGAGCTCACCATCAATGACCTACAGTGCTGTGCAAATTAATTAGGACAAAGCATTTTGTAAGTAAAATCATAAATTGGTTACCAGTCAGTGCTTCAAACCAGTTTTAACTACTTTGTGTGATTGTACAACCTTGAGTAACAAAATGTGGTTTGATTGGTTTTAGTCAGAAAATAACAGCTAGCTGCCCCCTCAGCTTCAGGTGAGAGCTTGTTTCTGTGAGGAGTGGTTTAGTTACTTTTTCTCTGTGTGATTCGTGCCTCTAAAAATGGATGTTACTCCACGGAAGAGGTCTACAATTATTACTCTTAATGAACATAAATAAGGGCTATAATAATAAATAGTGCCATACAAGTGTGGTTCCATGATGAAGAATTGAAGAATTTATGCAAAAATGTGGTAGAATCAATGCCAAAACGCATTGAAAATCTCATATCTGCTAAAGGAGGGCATATTTCTTAAAAACCTGGACTCCACCTAACAGACAAAACACCTTGGCAGCAGGCCTGGATCTCCTTATCAGAAATCCTTCTACAAATACAGCCAGCAGAGAAGGCTGGTCCAAGGAGAGTGTAAATAGCCCCACCCCTGATATGATAGGATAGAGATAATAAGCAAGTGAAAACACCTGACTAACTGCAAATCAAAGGACAAACATAAAGATAAAACATCCATCAGCATTTGGAAAGAGACTTTCAAGGCTGTGGCTAGGCAGGGAAGGAAACTGACCAAGCAGCACAAGGTCAGGTTTTTGACATGACACCACACTTTATAAGGAAGGTGTCACTGACTGCAGACAGGTTTTAACTCTTAACAAACAGTGGCCAGTTTTTGCCCAGCAGTTGCCCTGTTGTATTATTATTTGCACTATTTACCCTGTATGGCCACTTTACACGCGGCTACATTTCTAGCTTATCCACAGGTAACTTACTGGCTGCAGTGAAATCATGGAGACATTATTCCATTTGTACACAGCAACAAGATAGAACCATGTCTCCATGATTTCACTGCAGCCAGTAAGTTACCTGTGGATAAGCTAGAAATGTAGCCGCGTGTAAAATGGCCAGTAAGGTTATGCACGGTAGCGTAACCAGAGTCTGGCGGGCCCCGGTGCGAAATTTAGACCTGACCTCCCCCACCGCATGTTGATGAAATGTATGGGCCTCTTGTAACGTTCTAAATCCTTTAAAGACTCATAAATTGACCCCTCTCCCCCTTCATTATGTATAAATGTCCCTCATCCTGCTATATATGGTCCTTCTACTGGAATATAGCCCTTATCGTGGTATATATGTCCCCCATCCTGGTTTATATGGTTCGCCTCCTCCCGTCACCATAGTCGTGCAATTATTATAATGCATCCCCATACTTCTCCATATATTTCAATGTATCCCCATAGTCCTCTATGTATTATAATGCATCCCATAGTCCTCCATTCATATGGTAGCCCCCATAATCATTCAATTATTATAATAAACCCCCATTATCCTCTATATAATATAATTCAGCCTCATATCTCTCCATATGTCATAATGCAGCCTCATAGACCTCCTTATAGCATAATGCAGCCTCATAGCCCTCCTAATAGCATAATACAGCCTCATGTCCTCTCCATATAGTATAATACAACCTAATGGCATCTCCATATAGTATAATGCAGCCTCTCCATATAGTATAATACAGCATCATAGCCCTCCATATAGCATAATACAGCCTCATAGCTCTCCATATAGTGCAGTCTGAAAACATTCCATATGGTGCAGCCTCAATACTCTCCATTTGATGCAGCCTCAAAACGTACCATATAGTGCAGGCTCATAACTTTCCATATAGTGTAGCCTCAAAACTCTCCAAATAGTGCAGCCTTATATATGTAGCCTCATATCTCTCAATATAGTGCAGAATCATATATGCAGCCTTATAGCCTCCATATAGTGCAGTATTATGTATGCAGCCTTATATCTCTCCATATAGTGCAGTATTATACTGTATATGCAGCATTATATCTTTCCATATAGTGCAGCCTTATTATGTGCAGCCTCATATCTCTCCATATAGTGCAGTACCATATATGTAGTCTTATATCTCTCATATAATGCAGTATTATATATGCAGCCTTATATCTCTCCATATAGTACAGTATTATACTGTATATGCAGCCTTATATCTTTCTATATAGTGCAGCCTTATTATGTGCAGTCTCATACCTCTCCATATGGTGCAGTATTATATATGCAGTTGTGTATCTCCCATATAGTGCAGTATTATATATGCAGCCTTATATCTCTCCATACAGTGCAGTATTATACTGTATATGCAGCCTTATATCTTTCCATATACTGCAGCCTTATTATGTGCAGTCTCATACCTCTCCATATGGTGCAGTATTATATATGCAGCCTTATATCTCCCATATAGTGCAGCATTATACAGTGCCTACAAGTAGTATTCAACCCCCTGCAGATTTAGGTGGTTTGATAAGATGCAAATAAGTTAGAGCCTTCAAACTGCAAACGAGAGTAGGATTTATTAACGGAAGCATAAATCTTACAAACCAAAAAGTTATGTTGCTCAGTTGAATTTTTATAAATTTTAAACATAAAAGTGTGGGTCAATTATTATTCAACCCCTCAAACCACCAGCATTCTGTTTGGTCCCCCTAAAGTATTAAGAAGTAGTTCAGGCACAAAGAACAATGAGTTTCACATATTTGGATTAATTATCTCTTTTGCCAGCCTTTTCTGACTATTTAAGACCCTCCCCAAACTTGTGAACAGCACTCATTCATGGTCAACATGGGAAAGACAAAGGAGCATTCCAAGGCCATCAGAGACAAGATCGTGGAGGGTCACAAGGCTGGAAAGGGGTACAAAACCCTTTCCAAGGAGTTGGGCCTACCTGTCTCCACTGTTGGGAGCATCATTCGGAAGTGGAAGGCTTATGGAACTACTGTTAGCCTTCCACGGCCTGGACTGCCTTTGAAAGTTTCCTCCCGTGCCGAGGCCAGGCTTGTCCAAAGAGTCAAGGCTAACCCAAGGACAACAAGGAAGGAGCTCCGGGAAGATCTCATGGCAGTGGGGACATTGGTTTCAGTCAATACCATAAGTAACGTACTCCACCGCAATGGTCTCCGTTTCAGACGAGCCCGTAAGGTACCTTTACTTTCATAGCGTCATGTCAAGGCTCGTCCACAGTTTGCTCATGATCACTTGGAGGACTCTGAGACAGACTGGTTCAAGGTTCTATGGTCTGATGAGACCAAGATCGAGATCTTTGGTGTCAACCACACACGTGACGTTTGGAGACTGGATGGCACTGCATACGACCCCAAGAATACCATCCCTACAGTCAAGCATGGTGGTGGCAGCATCATGCTGTGCGGCTGTTTCTCAGCCAAGGGGCCTGGCCATCTGGTCTGCATCCATGGGAAGATGGATAGCACGGCCTACCTGGAGATTTTGGCCAAGAACCTCCGCTCCTCCATCAAGGATCTTAAGATGCGTCGTAATTTCATTTTCCAGCAAGACAACGACCCAAAGCACACAGCCAAGAAAACCAAGGCCTGGTTCAAGAGGGAAAAAATCAAGGTGATGGAGTGGCCTAGTCAGTCTCCTGACCTTAACCCAATTGAAAACTTGTGGAAGGAGCTCAAGATTAAAGTCCACATGAGACACCCAAAGAACCTCGATAACTTGGAGAAGATCTGCAAGGAGGAGTGGGCCAAGATAACTCCAGAGACCTGTGCCGGCCTGATCAGGTCTTATAAAAGACGATTATTAGCTGTAATTGCAAACAAGGGTTATTCCACAAAATATTAAACCTAGGGGTTGAATAATAATTGACCCACACTTTTATGTTTAAAATTTATTAAAATTCAACTGAGCAACACAACTTTTTGGTTTGTAAGATTTATGCTTCTGTTAATAAATCCTACTCTCGTTTGCAGTTTGAAGGCTCTAACTTATTTGCATCTTATCAAACCACCTAAATCTGCAGGGGGTTGAATACTACTTGTAGGCACTGTATATGCAGTCTTGTATCTTTACATACAGTGCAGTATTATACTGTATATGCAGCCTTATATCTCTCCATATAGTGCATTATTATCTATGCAACCTTATAGCTCCTATATAGTGCAGTATTATATATACAGCCTTATATCTCTCCATATAGTGCAGTATTATATATGCAGCCTTATATCTCCTATATAGTGCAGTATTATATATGCAGCCTTATATCTCTCCATACAGTGTAGTATTATGCTGTATATGCAGCCTTATATCTTTCCATATAGTGAAGCCTTATTATATGCAGCCCCATATCTCTCCATATAGTGCAGTATTATATTTGCAGCCTTATATATGTTTCCCCCCATAATTCTCTGGCCATAGTGCACTCACTTATAAAAAAAATCTGTACTTACCTCTTCTGGTTCCCTCGCTGCTCCGGCAGTCTCATCTGAATATTCAAGACTCAGGAGGAGGAAGAAGTGCTGGCCTGCATTCCACTGCACACTGCATATAGCAGGAAAGGAAGTGGGAGGAGGCGGCACCAGCCGGTCCACAGTGGGATGCAGGCCGGGAATCCGGCAGGTCAGAGGAAGCGAGGGGCTGGAGCAGCAGTGGGATGTAGGAGGCTTCCCTCCCCTCCTGTCCCTGACACACAGGCCCTATAGCGGCATGTGCTGCCACGTTGTCACATGGATGTGTGTCCTTGGTAACGCACATCCATGTGAAGTGGACGCCAGACGCTGTGATCAACAGGCGCAGGGGGTGGCTGGCAGCACGGGCCCCTTATAGGTCCAGGCCCTGTTGCAGCTGCGACCCCTTGACTGCGATCATTACGCCACTGGTTATGCATCAAAGGTCTGGGGTCTCTCCATACCCTCTTGCATCTGTTGTAAATAGTGCAGCCTGTCTGGCTCTGTATTTAAGCCCCTCCTTAACCTTCCCATGTACAGTTTCTGGTTGTATAACCCATATTAATATAAGCATCCTGGAATCTGCCTCTTTCCAGCTGCCTTCTCTGGAGCTGCCCGCCCTCCAACCTTTTTTGAGATGTTTTTATTTGGTCATATGTCACATGTAGTGATGTTTAGGTTCAGCGGACGCAACCAGACTTTTTTGAAAGTTCGAGTTCGGGGCCGAACATGACTCGAACTTGAGTCCAAACCTCAAACTCAGATTTTAAAGAGTTAGAGATGGGTGCTGAGGGGCTGTAAAGAGAAAGAAGATAGTGATTAAACATAAGTTAGATTAATCTGGAAAAAGCCCATATATTCTAGCTTGGTAGACGCTAGAATGTATGGGCTGTTTTCAGGTTACTCCAACAGCCAACCACAGGCACTCATTCTCTGAGACATAGTCTGTGATTGGCTGTGTGGTGAATCGGCCACTGAACCTAGCATCTCTACAGCGCCTCCCGTTAAACCCAGGTCAGTCAGGGAACTGCCTGAGAATAAAACAAGGGCCGCAGCAGCCCTGTCAGTGCTGGTTTATTAAAGCACCCCAGTGAGTGTGGTACATGCCTTCTGATCCGCGACCAAAAGCACATATAATAACTGATAGAGGCCCTGAATAACCCCAAGCACTAATTGCTGCCACCAGTTCCTCATTTAATATAAGTCCGGTCCGTGATCGGACTTATATGGGGTCAGAAACCAACCCAGGTAGCGTTAAATGAGCACACGGACGTGGGAATGCTTGATCAAGAAAAATGGACAACTAAAGATTAAATTTATATATTTAATGACCTTATTGGTACACTAGATATATTTACAGTTATTATTAAGATGTTACAAATATTACAGTCAGTTATACAAATAAAAGGATAAATGGAATACACAGAATTACACACACGTGTTCAGATACCTTAATGCTGATGGCACCACAAGGAACCGCATGGAACCACCCGCTTACAGGGTATACGCTGGCTGTGATTAATTATGTGCCTTCAGAGGAATACCAAATGGGGTTGGGGTAGACGATTTTTATACAGTATAAGGCTGTCTCCTGTCCCCACCCATCTCCCACCTCTGGGATGTCTCATAACTCCCACCCCTTGAGTGGAGATATGCGATATGCAAAAGTTATTATATGCCATATCTTTGCCTGGGAATGTCACATGCAGAAAACAATGCTCTCATATTTTCAGTTATGATTTTATCTTCGCCTGGATATGAAGCATGACTATTCTGATGGCATCCTACTGGCCAATATCGAGTTTAGGTTGCTTACGATCATCGCACATTTATGTAAATATAAGTGCTATGACCGTCTGGATCTGTAGGCTTCATATTTATACTCAAAAAGACAAAAATATATTGTTGCGCCACGCTGTGCATCTATCAAGCTGAGGTAATTGTTAAATGATGTTTTCACTCACCGCTTCACCGATGCCTCTATCCTGTGCCAGTCATTGCATCGGTTGCCAATCCGCTATAGAGTACAATATAAAATTATCACTCTCCCCCACCGAACCCTCCACAGTTCTGCAGCTCCCTACATCTCCTCCCTCATCGCTGTCTATTGCCCTACACATGCCCGCAAGTGACCTAAGGCCGGCTTCACACCACGGCCAGATAGGACAGCCCCGGACCCGATTTGCAAACAGCTCCAGTGGGCTAATATGCCCTTCGGTCCGGTGTGCAGCTGGATACAGCAGAGCTCAGCTGTCCCCTGCGAAGTAGTGCTGAACTGCTTCACAGGGGACAGCTCCCTGGTGCTGAAGTTCAGCGTAGCTCACACTGAACTTCAGCCGCAGGTGTTTCCGGATACTCCTGGATCGGGCAGGATCCGGGAGAATCCGGGAGCATCCAGTTTGGGGAGATTGCATGCAGTATTTTTGTGTCCGGGAGAAAAAAGCTGATCCTACCGGATTCTCCCTGACAGATGGAAGCCGGATGGCAGATAGCTGCCATCCGGCTTCCAATCTGGCCCCATAGGATACTATGGGGCCAAAATCCGGATCAGGTCTGACCGAGGTGTGAACCCGGACTAAGACTGACATCAGCTACAATCCGAACCTCCCACTCTCGTCTCCAGGACTTCTCACAAGATGTACCAATTCTCTGGAACGGATTACCAAGAACAATTGACTTAATTCCAAATATCCATTGTTTTAAGCGAGCATTAAAAACACATCTCTTTAGACTCGTCTGTCATCTCACCTCACCTATGTAACTATTCCCATTCTGTCCTTCTCCAAATCTGGCCTCTTGTGTCATCTGTCTACACCCCCATGCATTTTATAGCACTTTATCTGTACTTGTATAGATCCCGGCCGGTGAACGGTTCATGCTGCGTTACGTGAATCCCCTATTTATTATACGGATGGCTGGACCATAATTGACGGCACTTTTTACCATTTACCTTTTGTGCCTCCCCTATTTCCTCATAGATTGTCGCTTGCGAGCAGGGACCTCACTCCTGATGGTTTTATTTTTTTATGTTATTATCTCATATTGTCTGTATTGTATCTTATCATATTATTGTATTATATTATTATATCGTGTTGCATACCCCTGAATTGTAAAGTGCTGCTGAATATGTTGGCGCTATAAAAATAAAAATTATTATTATTTGCAATCTGCTCTGTTCCCACCAGATGGCAGCATGTTCTATTCTTTTCTTCCCTGTTTGTGTCTCTGGATCTTCTTGGTATCAATGTGGAATACAAGGACTTGGATGTTCCTGTATTCTGTTCAGTGGCCACAAGATGGCAGCAGAGTTTGCTTTTTGTTGTCACTTTCACTTTCACTTTCATTATCACAAATAAAGAAACAATACTCTCCAGGCCTTCCCTCCCTGGTGACTGATTTTCATGTAAAAGCAGCTGAGCTGCAATACCAGACAAAGCCATGTAGATAAGAGGGGCGCTGTTTCTGGGATATAAATGAAATCTGGCCATATTGTGGTTTTTCATGCAACAACTTTATAGATATCACAAGAGTCAGAACATTTGAGTTTTCCATCTACAGATATATGAGGGATTGATTTCTTACTTTCAATGTCACCATTTTTTGTTTTATTCTACTTAGGTCTCGTTCGGAGGACAGAGGAGCGTATAGGAGTTGGTGCTGTATATGACCCCCAGGGAGTGCTCCTGTAGAGGGGATCTCTGGGTGCAGGTGTTGTATATGACCCCCTGGGGGCACTCCTGTAGAGGGGATGTCTGGGTGCAGGGTTGTATATGACCCCCAGGGGGCGCTCCTGTAGAGGGGATATCTGGGTGCTCGTGTTGTATATGACCCCCAGGGGGCGCTCCTGTAGAGGGGATCTCTGGGTGCAGGTGTTGTATATGACCCCCTGGGGGCACTCCTGTAGAGGGGATGTCTGGGTGCAGGTGTTGTATATGACCCCCAGGGGGAGCTCCTGTAGAGGGGATGTCTGGGTGCAGGTGTTGTATATGACCCCCAGGGGGCGCTCCTGTAGAGAGGTTGTCTGTGTGCTGGTGTTGTATATGACCCCCAGGGGGCGCTCCTGTAGAGGGGATGTCTGGGTGCTGGTGTTGTATATGACCACCACGGTGTGCTCATGTAGAGAGGATGTCTAGGTGTTTTATTTGACCCCCAGGGGGCACTCCTGTAGAGGGGATGTCTGGATGCAGGTGTTGTATATGACCCCCAGGGGGCGCTCCTGTAGAGAGGTTGTCTGTGTGCTGGTGTTGTATATGACCCCCAGGGGGCGCTCCTGTAGAGAGGGGATGTCTGGGTGCTGGTGTTGTATATGACCCCCAGGGGGAAATCCTGTAGAGGGGATGTCTGGGTGCAGTTGTTGTATATGACCCCCAGGGGGTGCTCCTGTAGAGGGGATGTCTGGGGGCTGGTGTTGTATATGACCCCCAGGGGTCGCTTCTGTAGAGGGGAAGTCTGGGTTCTGGTGTTGTATATGTACATATGTAGAGGTGATGTCTGGGTGCAGGTGTTACTGGGAAGCTACACACAAGTATGAACAGGTGACAATCTCTCTTAAAGGCACAGTTCACACATTAGGACACACTTAGTATTGTGTGTATAGAGGAGGTTTCGCCTCTTATGAAGCCACATGTTTCGGGCCTCTCAGGGCGGCAGGAGCCCAGATATCATCACTTACTATCGGAGGAAGCACAGTCCAGGTAATGCTTCTCTGAAGGAGGGCCCTTCACGGCTTGGCTCCCCGGGGCCACACACTACAAGTATGGAGTCACTCATGGTTCTGGGCACTACCGTTCCCTATTGTAAGGAGAGGCCCAAAATACAGAAGTGGTGACGTGTTTCTATCATACTTTTCCTCTGATTGTTCCTCTCCTGGTTTTGGCTACAAATTCTGAGGTAAAAAACTCACCAAATTCTCACCGTGTGCACGAGGCCGAACTCTCAGGTCAGTTGTGTCTTAGGCCTCGTGCACACGGTGAGGATTTGGGGAGTTTTTTACTTCAGAATTTGTAGCCAAAACCAGGAACAATCAGAGGAAAAGTATCATAGAAACACGACGCCACTTCTGTATTTGGTTTTGGGTTATAAATTCTGAGGTAAAAAACACCCATGGAGAAAGATGTCCATTCAGCATGGACTGGAGGAGATGCTGGGAGTGGTGGTGCTTCCTCCCTCCCCCAGACTGCACTAGTTGAGGGAGAGCAGTGGCAATCCCGACATGTGTACGAGTAGCACAAAACTTTATTCAATAGAAGAAAAAAAAACACGTGACTAGACATTTGGGTCAGAACACTGATGGTCCGTAACACACAGAGCTAAAATGTATAGGGGACGTGGCCGGCAGCTTCTCAGTGCAGTGCAGGAAATGTAACCTCCTGGCGGGACAGCAGGGCAGAAGCTCAAAAGTCGGGACTGTCCCGCTGGATCTGGGAGGGTTGGGAGGTATGCCAGCCACCAGTCTATCTCACATGATATTAGCAGACACAATGTCTTCAATAAAATGGCACCAGGATGACAGTGACCTCTGTGGTGTTACACAGGTGATTATCTTATTACTATATAATTTCATTACTATGTGAAAATTGCCAAATAAGTAAATATTTATTAGTCACAGGCTGCTGACACCAATGAGGAAAAGAGGGGAGGATATCGTACAACCTCTTACAGTGCTCGGGGGAATACAGATGGGGTCACCTGGTATCTGATACAGCACAGCCACTCCTGAGGACGCCCAGCAGTATTGGCGGGCAGAAACGCGTCGAGAGAGGTCGTATGACTAAGACTGGGACTGGCATAACATCTATATACATCAGGTAAGTGAAATTAATGATTCATACCTGCGTGGAAGGGTTAACTGATCCATGTTTGATATATGTTAGTCACTAAACCTGTGGTGCCACTTAGCAATAAGGCAAAGGTAACGGTGTGTATATATATGCTCATAGAAGGAGGGGAGAACCATATGATAGTGGGTACACTATATATGAGACCAGTCAGATGCTGCCACAGTAAAGGCTGAGATCTGGAGTGATTGACCTTCTCTCCTCTAATTGCACACAATTTATTGAAATGTGTGCTATTGACTCACGTGTGCGATTGGTCTTCATATGGTAGTGTCCCCCTAGGGCACAACCACATACCTAGGACAACATTCCTCCAACTTCAGACACCAAAACTAAGCACGCACACACGCAGGGAGGGTACTGGGGGTAGATCCAGGCTCTCATTTAGTTTAACACATTGATAAGCATAGGAACCCTGCCGGTAGCAAACACCCCTAGTGAAGATATAGGGACACTAGGGTGAGAAGCCGAGGAACGGGGACACCAGATAAGTTATGTGTTTAAATCTCCGTAGCCAGGCAGGGACAGTTGGTAGGACAAGGATAGAAATATAGGGGTCTGCCTCCACAACTGTTCAGCTATTTACCAGATACAGGTGTAGGGTATACACACACCACTGACTGTTTTTAATAATAACTAATAAAGAAATTATCTTAATGTGCACTCTTTGTAGATTTAAGTTATATGGTTAGAGTCACACCTTATTATTTTTCTAGAGATTTGGGTGTTTGACTACATTGCCTTTGATGACGTTGAGCATGACATACAGCTTAGACAGGGATAAGTCCCTGTCCACCTGTGAGGGTGCGTGAATGGATGGTTTCCTTAGTCCCCATGTCCGCTCGTACCAATCTGTCCCGTATGTTTGGGGGTCTCCGCAGGCACATCGGGGGTGGGGAAGGGGGGATTGAATGACTCGACACTGGGGTATGATCTTGTCAGTAGTGGCCAGTGTTTTCGGATCAAATTATGTACCCTTAGTATGGAGGGATGGTGGTAATGGACAAAGGGAAGCCTCACAGGTTTTGTCATGTCACTGGGTGGTGTAGTATAGGTGCGGGCTCTATGTAGTTCATCAGTGAGTAGTTTTTTCGGGTAATTTCGGCTAGCGATCTCATTGGACATTTCGGTTAGACGTGTGTCTCTAGTTGTGGAGTCGGAGACAATTCTATTGACTCTCTTAAACTGTGATCTTGGCAGGCTATTTCTAGTTGCTTTTGGGTGACAGCTGTCATATAGGAGGAGACTATTGACATCTGCAGGCTTTGTAAAAATGTCTGTAGTTAGATATCCCCGGTCATCTTTTGATACTCTTGTGTCCAAGAAGCTGATGCTATTGGTGTCATGGGATAGTGTGAATTTGAGTTCAGGTCTGATCTGATTGATGGAGTTAAAGAAGTCAAGGAGGCTGTCCTGGGGGCCGTGCCATATGCAGAAAATGTCATCAATGTATCTGTACCATACGAGAGCTTGTTGCTGGAAGGTGTTATTGGGGTATATATGGTCTCTCTCGCACCTATCCATGTAGAGATTTGCGTATGCGGGGGCTACGTTCGAGCCCATCGCGGTACCCCGTATCTGTACATAAAAATCATCTTCAAAAAGAAAATAATTTTCACGTAGCACCAGGTTAAGTAGATCAATACATAGGTTTCTTTGGTTGGTATTGGTGTTGGCCTCCTGTAGGATAAGGGAAACGGCCTCTATACCTTTGTCATGTTCAATAGAGGTGTATAAGCTGTTAACATCCAATGTACACAGGATACTGTTAGGTGGAATGGGTCCCAGATCCTTCAATTTTTAGAAAGGAGCTAGTGTCTAAAAGGAATGATCTGGTCCTGTGGGCATGTGGAGTCAACAGTTTTTCTAAAAATACAGACAGTGGGCTTAATCTGCTCTGCCAGGGCGACGGAGCTAGGCCACCGCCACCGTGATCTCCCCAAAAGATCGCCGGCCCAGCTACCAAGTACTCTGGGCCCTTGCGGCCATTGCAGTCTTGTACTGGCTTTGTTCTGGTCTCATTCTGGCCTTGCTCTGGTTATTGTTCTGACCTCGTTCTGGCCTCACTCTGGTTATCATTCTGGCCTTGTTCTGGTCTCAATCGTATTCTCCTAGAGATGCATTAGGTGTTTGTGATGAAAATTCCGACTCCTGAATAGTCAGAAAATATGGGCACAAGATGGCGATGCTGGACCAGAACAGCATTGGTAAGAGGTGAAGCCGTTGGAGGGTGAGTATATGAAGGGGGTAGGTTTCTTAGACTTAAAAGCAACTCTCCAGCACTGAAAAAAAAACCGCTGGAGAGGTGCTTTAAGTTTTGAAGTAACTTTTTCTGTTTTGACTTGTGGTTTTTGCTCACATTATTTGCACCAAATTCATCAAAATAGTGCTCCTTTCATAAATTTTGTGCAAGGCCCAAAATTGTCTTTTTTTTATGCCTATTTTTTAATGAACATGTCTTACAACTTATTTATTATCCCAGATCAGCGGACGCCATCACTGAGATCAGGCAGAAGTAGATAACCCAAATATGTTGAATGTTACGGGTTACGGTATATACGGTATACGGTATATGTATGTTATAGAATTTGATCTTTGGTTCTCTACTGCGTTAAACATTTTAATTTTCATCTTTCTCTCCGGGGTACAAGGTCATTACTCTCTTGACTGTACTGTTGTGGAATTCTGGGCCATATAACTACACTTTACCCGTGAATAGAGTAATAATTGTGAATTTTTTACTAGAAAACATTAATAATCAGGAATGTTATGACTCCTGCTAAGCCTTTTTATGATGTTTAGAACACGTCAATAGCATATTTAAAGGAGCCTTCAGCAAAAAATTCCTAAATGCACTCAACAAACTTTGTAGACTTTAGTCAGATAGATCACGTAAGGGTTATTTCTTCTTTAAATATGTATGGCATATCTGCAAGTTAAATCACTAACGTCTCCCCTCTCCTTCAGTGAATGAAAAAAGTATTGAACATGCCAACAATTTAAATATATATTTATTTAAAACAAATAAATTTACCAAAGTGAATTTATTTCTAAAGCTGCTATTGACATGTACTGTATTTCTTAGCAGATGTTGGTAACAACCCATCCAATCCACAGGCAAAGAAATCAAACCAGAGATGTCCATAAATTAGGTTTTGTGCAATAATGAGAAATGACACAGAAAAAAAGTATTAAACCCATTACTGAAATGTATTTAATCCTTTCTACTTTGTCCTTTCTTGGTGATGTAGCTCCAGACGCCTCCTGTATGGAGACACTCATCCCTGCATTGCTCAGGTAGATTTTGGCCCATTCTTCCACACAAACACTCTTCACCTCCTGCAGATCTCATGGATCCTTTATTAAGTTCTTAACTTTAGTTCCTTCCAGACATTTTCTATTGGATTCAGCTCCGGTGATCGGCTCACCCATTCTATTAGATTTATTTTCTTTCTCTAAAATAAATTAAGAGTTTCCTTAGCTGTGTGTTTGGGATCATTGTCTTGCGAAATGTCCGTCCATCGTTCATATTCATCATCCTGATAGATGGTGGCAGATTTCTATCAGGAATGTCTCTGTACATTTGTCCATTCATCTTTCCTTATATGAAATGTGACAGTGCCGTATGCTGAAAAATATCCGCACACCAAGCTGTTATAAGCCAGTAAAGGAAGAGGAACAGTCAAGGCAAGGAAAAAACAGCTTACCTTAAAAAATATTTAGACTACTCTTCTGCCTATTCCTTTCCCCTTTCTTTTTGTATGCCGTATATTGCCTATCTATCCAACTTACTTCTAACTAGAAAACTGCCTCTAACTTCCTCCTTTGCCACTCTTGCTTTGATCCTTCCTACCATGAGTTGTCATAATTTTCTTTTGCAAAGTGTCAGGGATAAAGTAAAAAAATCCATACAGACATCTCTTTGGTCTCTAAGTCTAATTATAACTGAGAAAGAAAGAGAAAGTTAATACTGCATATAGCCCCTGTTCAGCTACAATCCCCTGGTGTAAACAGGTAATTTAAACTGGTATATCTGCTTGGAGGCAGAGAAGTATAATTTCAAAAGAGACAGCTTCCTCTGATCAAGGCTGAATCGTAGGCTTTTGGAGGAAAGTGGTCAGTGATGATTATTGGGGTTTGTATTGATCCAATATTTATGAGAGGTACATTTTTAGCTTTGTGATCCTGAGGGGAAAAACAGGCGATCAGCGCGTCAGGCCCAAATTAATAACAGGCAGATAGATGACCATACACATCACATATCCTATCTATAGAAAGATAAACTTTTGTTAAGAAACACGACCATGATATTTTCCACCTGTAACCTCCAGAAGTTAAGATATCCTGAAAGTTGGGAATCTCATAATTTTGTAGAGACTGGACCACATTTCATGACAAGTCTCTTCTGAAGTCCTCAAGGGGATTTATGTGGAAGTGACTGCTCTCAAATAAAAAGACGTTTGAATCGACACTGTGTTCAATGCCAGGAAGATAGATTGCCGTGTAGGATTGTTCCATATTTCATTGGACTCCCTCCCTCCATAGATCTGAGCCGATTCTGTGACCCAGGTTTTGTAATTCTTTTTTATTTATCACTTTTATTTCATGTAATTGTATATACTGTTTTGTTTGTTCCCTTTGTACAGAAGAAAAAACTACAAAGGGCATAAAGTCAGAACATCAAATCAAAAAAGCTTCACAAAGTCAAAAAACCTTACCAAAAGTCAACTATCCATTGTAGTCAGCAGGACCCAGTAGACCCAGTGATAAAGGCAACCAAGTGCATAAAACCAGTGCTGCAATCACACTCAACCTACCATGATATGGGGGAGGTGATTGGTGGTATTTTATATGCACACTGATGAGGTTTCCATGGGGCATTAGTCTCATGTGAAGGTATGTTGTAAAGTGTCTGTCTGCAGCCTATTGGTCATGCACCTACTATTAGATCAGGCAAGCTTGCCCAGCACTATATACATGCAACACACTGGACAGACGCCCCCCAGGCACAAAAGTCCCCATTGCTAGGCAGTTGCTAACCCGCAGTGGCGGTGTGTAAAGGTACCTTAACAGATGTCAAATCGACCTTTATAAGTGAACTGGATGGTGACCCGATTCGAACACATCGGGTATTCTAGAATACCTTGTAAACAGGAGTGAACTGCGTCACACTGACTGACAGCCTTGTAGACAGGAGTACAGTTCATGACACTGACTGACAGCCTTGTAGACAGGAGTGAAGTTTGTGACACTGACTGACAGCCATGTAGACAGGAATGAAGTGCGTCACACTGACTGATAGCCTTGTAGACAGGAGTGAAGTTTGTCACACTGACTGACAGCCTTGTAGACAGGAGTGAAATGCGTCACACTGACTCACAGCCTCATAGACAGGAGTACAGTTCGTGACACGGACTGACAGCCTTGTAGACAGGAGTGAAGTTCATGACACTGACTGACAGCCTTGAAGACAGGAGTGAAGTTCGTGACACTGACTGACAGCCTTGTAGACAGGAGTGAAGTGTGTCACACTGACTGACAGCCTTATAGACAGGAGTGAAGGACGTCCCACTGACTGACAGCCTTGTAGACAGGAGTAAAGTTCGTGACAGTGACTGACAGCCTTGTAGACAGGAGTGAAATTCATCACACTGACTGACAGCCTTGTAGACAGGAGTGAAGTGCATCACACTGACTGACAGCCTTGTAGACAGAAGTGAACTGCGTCACACTGACTGACAGCCTTGTAGACAGAAGTGAACTGCGTCACACTGACTGACAGCCTTGTAGACAGGAGTGAAGTTCGTCACACTGACTGACAGCCTTGTAGACAGAAGTCATCCGCTGGACCTCGCAGCGCAGTAGATAAGCCGCAGCCGTCGATCCCCCGACGATATCCGCGGCTTATCTACTGCGCCCCGAGGTCCGTAGCACTGCAGCCACCATCAGGAGATCAGCGGCTTATGGTACCGTTACACGCGGCAATATCGCCGGCAACTCATGAGAGCGCGCACTTTTTTGGCGCGCTGCCAAGGTTGCCGTTGCAATGTCACACGCGGCGATATCGCCGGCAACGCAGCAGCGATGTAACCGGCAACATCGCTGCCACGGCCCAGTTACACACAGAAACTTTCCAGCGATCCCATCAGCGATCCAACCCGGCCGGGATTGCTGGAAAGTCGCTCTGGGGTCGCTGGTGAGCTGTCGAACAGGCAGACTCACCAGCGTCAGCAGCCGTGAGATAGCTGGTAACCATAATAAACACCGGGTAACTAAGCAGCGCGCGCTGCTTAGTTACCCGGTGTTTATCATAGTTACCAGCATCCTCTCGCTTACAGGCTGCGCTAAGCGAGAGGACACTGGTAACTATGATAAACACCGGGTATCTAGGCAGCGCTCGAGCGTCGATGGCTGCGGCCGGATACGTGTATCCCGGTTTCCCCCTCCTGTATACCTGAACACTGTGTCCATTACTCTGTGCCTTTATCTGCTAACCTGTGTCTCATCCTAGAGTCCTGCACCTGCTCGTGCCTAGAGTGCTGTATACCAGTCTGTACCTGCCTGCACCTGCTATCCCAAATACCAGTCTTCATCTGCTTATAGCCTACACCTTCTGTCCTGTATACCTGTCTGCAACTGTTTCCTACTACTACGTCCTGCTACCTGCCAGCTTAAGCCATCCGAGTGCACCTCTTAATCCAGAGACTCTGTCCATAAGAGCCGAAATCTGGAGTCAGCTGCCGTGACATCGAGACCACCCCGGGCTGCCCCTGGTGACCACCTACCAGCTAAGCCTATTTCCACCTCTTGGGGCTATAGCAGAAGTCTCGGTGGCCCTCCCAAGCTCACTCTTTTGAGCGGCAATTAGGTATCATGGCTCAGTGGGTCCACTCCCGGACACTCGCTCTCTTGGCTTACATAACAGCAGTGAGCTTGGTTATGGTTCGGTATTTATGTAGTAAGTTTGGCTTTGCTCCCGTATCTATGTGCTAATTTTGGTTGTTCTAATATCTATGTCATAAGCTTTGTTCTGTTCCTATATCTGTAGTAAGCTTGATTCTTGTTCCCATATCTATGTAGTAGGCACAGTTCTTTTCCTGTATCTATGTAGTAAGCTTTGTTCTGTTCTTGTATTTATGTAGTAAGTTCAGTTCTATTAAAGTATTTATGAAGTAAGCTTGGTTCTGTTCCTGTATCTATGTAGTAACTCAGTTCTGTTTTCATATCAGTGTAGTTAGGTTGGTTCTGTTCCTGTATCTGTGTAGTAACCCAGTTCTGTTTTCATATCTGTGTAGTTAGGTTGGTTCTGTCTCTGTATCTATGTAGTAACTCAGTTCTGTTTTCATATCTGTGTAGTTAGGTTGGTTCTGTTCCTGTATCTATGTAGTAACTCAGTTCTGTTCCCGTATCTTTGTAGTAAGCTTGGTTCTGTTCCTGTATCTATGGAGTAAGTTCAGCTTTGTTCTTGAGTCTATGCCATTAGCTTGGTTCTGTAGCAGACACAGAGATAGAAGCATATATATCCTTGGTCAATAAAGCCATCATGGATGTTGTGGATAGACTCTCCATAAAGGTTCAGAGGAACATAACACATAAGAACATAGCTGCTTTACATAAATTGAAAGAAGATCAATCTATAAACAAGTAGACAAGGGTGGGCCACTGGTAATAATGAATAAAGATACATTTATACAAGAAATAGAAAGACAGCTTACTAATACAAATATGTATCAACCTCTCACTCATGACCCTAGATTTCAAATAGACTAGGAGATAAGAACTACAGTAAATGGTGCTCTAGAAGCAAATATAATCAATGAAGATTCGAGTAAATACCTCATATAAAGAAATTTTTACTCCAGTGCTATATATTGTCCCAAATATATACTTGGGACTTCAGGACCCACCAGGTAGACTCATCATTGCTGTGACAGATTCCATCTTTTCTCCCTTGCCAATATTTTTGGACAAATTGTTACGACCTTATGTTATGGAGACCAAGTCTTATGTACTAGATACTGGTGACTTTCTGTCAAAAATCAAACAACTGAGGATCCTGGATAATTCCAAACTGATATCATTTGATGTATGTAGTTTGAACACCTTAATTGACCATGAAAGTGGCCATCTCACCCATTCTCTACATTCTACAAAAAACCTTCGACTAACATCTGCACTAATGCGATCTTCACACATTGATTCTCTGCTTATTGTACTGTACCTAATTACTGTATTGTATCTTTTACATTGTTTCATTGTTTTTCATTTTACATTGTTTTGGAGGCAGGGGGGCAGGATGGAGCAAGCGGGGCAGGATGGAGCGAGCGGGGCAGGACGGATGCGGGGGGGAGGATGGATGCGGAGGGGCAGGATGGATGCGGGGGGGGGGGCAGGATGGATGCGAGGGGGGCAGGATAGATACGGGGGGGAGCAGGATGGATACGGGGGGCAGGATGGATGCGGGGGGCAGGATGGAGCGGGGGGCAGGATGGATGCGGGGGGGAGGATGGATGCGGAGGGGGAGGATGGATGCGGAGGGCAGGATGCGGGGGGGAGGATGGATGCGAGGGGGGCAGGATAGATATGGGGGGGAGCAGGATGGATACGGGGGGCAGGATGGATGCGGGGGGGCAGGATGGATGCGGGGGGCAGGATGGATGCGGGATGGATGCGGGGGGCAGGATGGATGCGGGGGGGGCAGGATGGATGCGGGGGGGCAGGATCCCCCTCTGTTCTCACCCGTCTTCTGCAGCTACAGAGTCGCACTGTGTAGTGTGTACAGCGACATGTGACAGGGCGGGCTGTGTGACGTCAGCCAATCCCGTGTATCCCAGGCTGCAAATTGGAGCGGAATTCGAACTTTGAATTTGCACGCCTATTTGCATAGCCTGCGCTCATTGGTGGCCTCCTCCGGCGGCCACCAAAGAGCGGCCTCTGTCTGTCGGCGATGTCTGTGACTGACAGACACCTTAGACAATTATATAGTAGATTATGAATCACATTGTATCGGTTTTACACAAAAACATTATATATGGGAAAAGTTAGGACTTTATTATCTCCCTAATGACAATTTTTATATATAGAAATTATTTTAGTTGTGGTGACCAATTCTACGTTCAATGTCAGGACTCTGCAATGGGGCGAATGTTGGCCCGATGTATGTTAATCTCTTCATGTCTGAATTTGAGGAGTCCTTTGTGTACCACAGCCACCTGCATACATAATATTATGTTCAAGAATTTTTAATTATGTTCCAAGCATGCAATAACAATAGCATGGGTAAGAATAACAAAGATATTACAGAGATCAATAAGGTACAATACAGAAAAATTGTGTATCTAGTAATACAGTATAACAGTAGATAAAGATATATAATCCATGCACCGAGGATAGTCAAGAGGAGATTGTTCTAATCCAATTTTAGGCTACTCGGTCAGTTGTCATGTTTGTATAACAAATAATCAGTAACTTGGTATTTTGTATACAGTATCGGTATATGGTAACACAACTGTTTACCAGAATGGAAGTGCTTAGAGTACACAAGAATGCCCGCTATGAGTTGTAATGGATATAGTGTTGTTTATGAAGTTAATGGTAAATTAAGTCGGATAGTGTTGGAATGTGTGGGTGGATCTAGACTTATACAATGTTATGGCCCGTACATAATATTATGTTACCTGGCTGCAGTACATAGATGACATGTTCGCTCTTTGGACTTGTGACCTTTGATCTCTTGTGACTTTCTTGGGTGAAATCAATTCAATTCACCCCACATTGAAACTCACCATTGTCCATTCACCTGACCTACGTAGTGTTCTAAACACCATGGTCTATGTACAACAGGGAAGCCTTTTGAGGAATCTGTACATAAAATATACAAAAAAAAATATTTTCTGCCCTATCAGAGTTTCCACTCAGCAACAACTATTAAGTCCATCTATAAGAGTCAATATCTTTGACTCAATAAAATTGTTACATATCTTATACGTAGACAGAAACTTCAAGATGAGATGATGAATAAGTTTAGGGCCAAGATACACCCAAGGAGTGAGTTGGAGAAAACATTACAATCCCTAAGTGCGGACAAATGTGAAACTAATGAAGATAGATTTCCTTTCGTCTCTACTTTAGTCAATATAGCGGCGCCATAGGACATATACTGCGTCATTACTAGCCATTGATTAAAGATTCTCACCCGTACATTCGGGCCTTCCAAGAATATCCGCTGATGGCTTATTGGAAGGCAAAATCACTTTATGAGGAATTAGGGAGGGCAGATATCACGAGTAAAATACCACAACAAAGATTCTTAACCAAATCACAACTTGGTACATTTCCATGTTTATCATACTGTAATAATCACTGTAATAACTGTACGAAAAGAAGAACAACATTCACATAAGGATAGAATGTTCAAAATGAGAGATTATTACACATGTGTCACTGACTATGTGGTCTATTAAATTATCTGTCCTTGTGGACTTCAATACATTGGGGACACCACACAGCCAGTGTAACAGCGTATTGGCCAACACAAGTCCAATATAAGAACTAAGAAAAATGAGCTTCCTATCTCTAAGCATTTTTGGGAGAATAAACAAGAAGTTAGACAATTTAGATTCCAAATGATAGATTATGCACTAAATTAGAATAAGTGGTGGCTAAAATTAAGCTTTGGCAACAAAAGAAATGACGTGGATTAGTCGATTGGAGACTATATACCCTATATGTCTGAATATGGAATATAATCTATTACCTTCTATCTAATCATGTGTTCTTATTTTTTAGAAATGTGACATCTTATGGTATGGAGAATAATAGAGGGCAACTTGAAATTGTCTATAAATTTCCCCTCTATCAGTTCGTTTGCATACGTTCGTGAATAGTGAATATATTAATACTTACCATACTTAAATATGTGCTATAATATTGGCAATTATTAGGTCCCTATTGATGTAATACTTTCTGATCACATTACAATATTACAGTTGTGCTCAAAAGTTTACATACCCCGGCAAATGTTTTGCTTTCTTGACCTTTTTTCGGAGAATATGAATAATAGCACAAACACTTTTTTTCCCCTCATGGTTAGTGGCTGGGTGAAGCCATTTATTGTCAAACTTCTGTGTTTTCTCTTTATAAATCATAATGACAAACAAAAACATCCAAATGACCCTGATCACAAGTTCACATATGCCAGTTCTTAATACCATGTATTGCCTCCTGTAACATCAGTGACTGCTATCAGTCTTTGTGGTAGTTGTGGATGAGGCTCTTTATTTTCTTCTTGGTAAAAGTCTCCAGTTACTGTAAATTCCTGGGCTTTCTTACATGATCTGTGCTTTGCTTGAGTTCTCCCCAGAGTGGCTCAATGATATTGAGGTCAGGAGACTGAGATGGCCACTCCAGAACCTTCACTTTGTTCTGCTGTAGCCAATAACAGGTCAACTTGGCCTTGTGGTTTGTATCGTTGTCATGTTGGAACGTCCTAGTACGTCCCATGTGCAGCTTCCGGGCTGAGGAGTGGAAATTTGCCTCCAGTATTTCCTGATATCTTGCTGCATTCATCTTTTCTTCAACTTTGACCAAATTTCCTGTGCCTTTGTAACCCACACATCCCCACATCATCAGTGATCCTCCTCCGTGCTTTAAAGTAGGAATGGTGTTCCTTCCATCATAGGCCTTGTTGACACTTCTCCAAATGTAACGTTTAAGTTGTGGCCAAAAAGTTTGATTTTGGTCTCAAATGACCTTGTTCCAGAAGTTTGGAGGCTTGTCTCTGTGCTGTTTGTCGTATTGTAGGCGAGATACTTTGTGGCATTTGTGCAGTAATGGCTTTCTTCTGGCAACTCGACCATGCAGCCCATTTTTCTTCAAGTGCCTCCTTATTTTGCATCTTGAAACAGTCACACTGCTAGTTTTCAGTGACTCCTGTATTTCAGCTGATGTTATTTGTGGGTTTTTCTTACCATCCTGAACAATTTTTCTGGCAGTTGTGGCCGAAATTTTTGTTGGTCTACCTGATGGTGGTTTGGTTTTTACAGAGCCCCTCATTTTACATTTGTTAATCACAGCTTGAACACTGACTGGCATTACCAATTTCTTGGATATCTTTTTGTAGCCCTTTCCTGTTTTATACAGTTCAACTATATTTTCCCACAGATCTGTTGACAATTCTTTTGCTTTTCCAATGAATCACTATCCAGAAACGCCAGTGGCTGGACAAAAAATGCAAGAGTCTGTCTGGATCCTAGAAACTCACTCAGCTTTTATCCACAGACAATGTTTACAAGCAAAAGATGTGATGCCCTGAATACATTTATACATGCAGTGACTGTTTGACGGTATTATTAGGCTTCATCCAAGCTGTGAACAGCGCCCCCTATGCAGAGACGTGTGACTACAGGCTTGCCGCATTAAAGTCATTCAACTTATACATGTGGATGGAGCAATTGCTTCATGATATCTGTCCAGATGACAATATAATGGGCAGACATTAGCCTACATGATGCACTAGATGTCTATCACCTCGAGATAGTGATCTGTGATCTCATGATATTTTCATCCGAGCACCAGGCATATATACAGCTGATAAATTGTACTGATAAAGCTGATAAATCAGGTGTTTTACCTGATGAAGGTGGGCACCACCACTGAAATGCATTGTGATTAGACACCCTGAAGCAATATCCTCCTGCTTGACCTGTCTCTGGCGCCTGCATGCACTTTTTTTGTTCTTAATACTGGTATACCATGCACACATCATATTTCCCTTACTATAAGCAGGTAAATTCATGATAGTAAAGATGACGGTAATATCTCTCGTCTAGGACTCATAGGGGTGAAGATATGTGAAAATCTGGGATTTCATAATACTATGTATTTCTGAGCTCATCTCACAGACAGCCCCACATAAGATCATCAAGGTTTTGGGGAACTGAGGAGTTAAAATGTACCCATCACATTCTTTAGTTGTTCACTTCTGGGAAGTCATGCCTTGTATTGTTGGAAGTAACCGGAAGCCCCTAGCTCCACATGAGCGCCCATATGGCTACCAGCTATCAAGGCGTAACATCAAATCTGGTAACTAACATACCGTATGTATTTCTGCTTATACTTGTTGTACTGCTACCTGTATTTGCATGTTTGACCATAATATCTGTATGTCCGTCCTGTAAATAGTGTTTTGTCTAGTGTGCCCACAAAGCAATTACATATATAATTTAATCCTGGGTTGCTGTTTAATTTCTATACACAAATCCAGTGTTCTTGGTTTAACATTACATGCTACCAGGGCTGGTTTCCAGCCCGATACAATCCTTTTAACAGACCGGGTTTATATCTAATGAGGAACTGGTGGCCACTCTACCAGGCTGCAGAAATGTTTCACTGGGGCTAGTGAAAGGGGTCTATTGGTCTGTCAATGTTGTGAGCGAGTGTGGTGTCATGCCGGAGGTAGTGTGGCTCACCCTCTCTCCCTCAACATGTCTCCCTGTGCTCATGTGGGCAGGGGGCGTGTGTGTAACATTTTGACAAGCTGACCTTATGTATCGCCAGGGGATGCGGAACATCACATAATGGCGGAAGTGACAAGACCGTATTGCGTGACTCTGACCTATTAGAGACGTCAGGGTGGGGCTGCGAGGTGCAGTTAGTCCACCATCCAGGCTAAAATTTGCTAGCCAGACCTAGTTATCATGATATAGAACCAGGTGACAAATATAAATCCTCATACAAGACATAAATTTGGCCAAACAATGCATTTTTGGTGACAATAGTGGATCGTCTTATGGTGGGCAGATGCTGCTGTAGTCTCTCTGCCATCCCTATTGCTTTCATCATCACTTCGCTCTAGCTGACATCATGCAGTCATATGATGTCAGCTAGAATGTTTAAAGTGGTTGTGTGCTAATGAAAAAAAAAGTCTTGTAAAACACTGCTTTTCCCTGGTATTTGATATTTTCACAAAACCATCTAAGCTGTAATATCAAAGACAACCACAGAGACATGAGTGGTGCTGTTTCTTATAGGTAAACAAATATAGCGCCTTTATTCTAATCTACTATATAATTGTCTAAGGCGTCTGTCGGTCACAGAAATCGCACGCCAGACAGAGGCCGCTCATTGGCCAATGAGCGCAGACTATGCAAATAGGCGCGAGAATTCAAAGTTCGAATTCCGCGCCAATTTGCAGCCCACGCGCCGCTGTAGCCGGGATACACAGTCTCTCCCCACAGCCCCCCGTTCCTCCTTCCCACGCTCCCTGCTGCCCCCTCGCTACTCCTGACCCCCTCCGCTGCTCCTGCCCCTCCTCCACTCCCCATGCCCCCCCGCTCTTCCTGCCCCCCCTCGCTCTTCCTGCCCCCCCTCCGCTACTCCTGCCCCTCCTCCGCTCCCCACGGCCCCTTTCGCTCTGCCCCGCTCCCTCACCCCCCCCCCGCTGCACTCCACCTCTGTCTTCTAGCTTCTAGATGGCTTGAGGACCTGTCGCTACCTAGGAAACTGATCAGCTGATCAGTTTCCCAGGCAACGTCAGATCCTGTCCTGGGAGCTACAATACAGGTGAAGCACGCCGGCAGAGGGCAAGTATCCTCACTGAGGTTTTTTTTTTATTATCATCGTGGAGGAGCAGGGGAGGGGGGAGCGGGAGGGAGCGGGGGGGCCGCGGGGAGCGGAGGGGCAGAGGGAGGGGGGCCGCGGGGAGCAGAGGGAGGCAGGAGGAGAGCCTCCATCCTGCCCCCCCAGCATCCATCCTGCCCCGCCGGCTCCATCCTGCAACCTCACCACTATCCTGTTCCCCCCGCCACCATCCTGCCCCGCCGGCTCCATCCTGCCCCCCCACCACCATCCTGCCCCGCCGGCTCCATCCTGCCCCCCCACCACCATCCTGCCCCGCCGGCTCCATCCTGCTTCCCCCCACCACCATCCTGCCCCGCCGGCTCCATCCTGCCCTCCCACCACCATCCTGATCCCCCCCCCCGTCACCATCCTGCCCCCCTTGCATCCATCCTGTCCCGCCAAATCCATCCTGCACCCCCACCACCATCCCGCCACCATCCTGCCCCGCCGGCTCCATCCTGCCCCCCACCACCATCCTGCCCTGCCGGCTCCATCCTGCCCTCCCACCAGCATCCTGATCCCCCCCACCACCATCCTGCCCCCCCGTATCCATCCTGCCCTGCCGGCTCCATCCTGCACCCCCACCACCATGCTGCCCCACTCGCCACCATCCTGCCCCCCATCCTGCTCCTCCGGCTCCATCCTGCTCCTCCGGCTTCATCCTGCTCCTTTGGCTCCATCCTGCCCCTCTCGCTGCATCCGGCTCACTCCATCCTGCCCCCGCCACCATCCTGCCCCACCCCCCCGCCACCATCCTGCCCCGCTCGCTCCATCCTTCCCCGCTCGCTCCATCTTGCCCCCCCGGCTCCATCATGCCCCCCCGGCTCCATCCTGCCCCCCCGGCTCCATCATGCCCCCTCCGGCTCCATCCTGCCCCCTCGGACTCAATCCGCCCCCCCCCCGCTCCATCCTGCCCCCCGACACAATCCTGCCCCCCCTCTCCCCCTCAGCTGATCGGTTTCCCAGGCAACGACAGGTCCTAAAGGCCTGTAGGACCTAGAAGACGGAAGTGGAGTGAGCCGGCGGACTAGTGAGTATCCTCACTGAGGATTTTTTTATTTTTACTTTTGCTGTGGAAGACCGAGAGCCAGGAGGAGCGGGGGACTTCGGGGAGTGGAGTATCGCCATATACCATAGTGCTGTTATACATGTACTGTAATGTACGGCCATATACTATAGTGCTGCTATACATGTACTGTAATGTACGGCCATATACTATAGTGCTGCTATATATGTACTGTAATGTACCACCATATAACATAGCGCTGCTATACATGTACTGTAATTTACCGCCATACACTATAGTGCTGCTATACATGTACTGTAATGTACTGCCATATACCATAGCGCTGCTATACATGTACTGTAATGTACCGCCATATACTATAGTGCTGCTATACATGTGCTGTAATGTACCGCCATATACCATAGCGCTGCTATACATTTAATGTAATGTACCACCATAAACCATAGCGCTGCTATACATGTAATGTAATGTACCACCATATATTATAGTGCTGCTATACATGTGCTGTAATGTACCACCATATACCATAGCACTGCTACACATGTACTGTAATGTACCACCATATATTATAGTGCTGCTATACATGTGCTGTAATGTACCACCATATATATGTATATATATATACACACAGTATGTATATTATATATATATGTATGTAGTTAACTCATGTTGACTGAACAAGTTCTGTCAGTCACAGTATGTCAACAACATACATATTCTAGAATACCCGATGCGTTACAATCGGGCCACCATCTAGTGACATATAATTCCCTTCGGGCTTTGAGTTAAGTTTTTAAAGCATTCACTGTGACATATCAATGACAAGATAACTTTATTCCGTAGATCACATTCTGCATATTACAATGACACAGCCTGTATGCAATTTCTTATGATTTACTACTTTTGCATAATTTAACACTTTACAAAAGAAAAGAAAATTGAGTGCCATAAATTTTGATTTTTCACAGATTTTTCACAGATGGAAAGAAGGATATTTTCTTTGGTGCCATTTTATGTCACCCATTACTTTTTGATCACTAAATCGATTTGAGGAGTGGGAAGATTAACAAAATAAACAACAATTCTGGTATCTATATATATATTTCTATGACATTCGCCATTAGCGTTTAATAGTATGTTCACTTTATATTTCTGATCATTATGGATGTGGTGATATCAGCTAAGTGTAGATTTTTTTTATTTTATAATGAATCAAGGTATAAGGATACATTTTTTGAGTTATTGTATAATTTACATTTTTTATGTTAACACATCATCAAACTTTTTCATTTATTTTTTATTTCCAAGAGGGAATTGCTTAATCACTTGATGGCTCTTATATTGCAGTTTATTATTGTATGTTTTGTGTATAAAATTTTAAGGACGAGCGATGGGCTGAAAGACAGAGCCTCCTACATTTGTCTTACTGCTTAGACGCCATGGTCATTACTAACTGCAACATCTAAGGGGTTTAACTTCTTAGGATTTAAGTTATCTCTAATCATTACAATGCTGATCCTGCCATCTGAATATCCTTCCTGCTTACATATTTTATGTAAAGCAATGATGTCTCATGACCTCAATGACCAGCTTGTGTGATGTCACATAATTGTTTACAGGTAGCAAGCAGAAAGGTTGGTAAAGTTGGGGATCAGCAATGCAGGAAGGCGCAAAATCAATGATTGGCTTCTAAAGTTGTGATTTGAAATGTGATAAAATAAGATAAAACTACAAAGACCTATTGATTGAAAAAAGATGCTCTTTTTCCCCCCAAAAGTGGACACAGTGCATCCTAAAAAACGGAGGTGCTGGACAGCTGGGAATCCATGGGCTGTGGGATGCAATCAGTGCAAGACCGGGTATGTGGCCAGCTTCTTCCCTACTGACCAGCACTGCAGTTGCATCTTCCTGCACCATTGACTCACCCAGAGGAGCAGTGGTGAAGAAAGCTGCCATAGTTGTACCAGGCAGCAGAGACAGGTAAATGGGGAGGTCTCATACTCTTCCAGTCCCCTATGTTCTTCCCGGGCACCTCACTGCATATATCCTGCCTGTGCCCAGCGGAAGATGCAGTGCAGATAAGCGCACACTGTCACCTGACGCTGTGCAATGTCACATGACAGTACAGCGTGGCACCTGGCAAGAAGCCTGGAGAGGAAAAGATAAACTAATTTTTTTAATTTTATTTCAACATGTGCCAAAAATTACAAAAATGGGTGGTGGGGATGGGAGTTAACTGAGGGTAGCTAATACAAGGGGGGTATGTGGTCTGAGGTCAGTAATTACAAAAAGGGAGAGTGTGGGGAAATAACGGAGGTCTTCCATTAAAAGGGGGGGTGAAAGGGGGTGTGTGGTCTAAGTTTTGTAATTATAAAGAGGGGGATATGGAAAGTTTAAATGAGGTGTGCAATTAATAGTGGTTGGAAGGGTTATGTGGTCTAAAATCTGCAATTACAAAGAGGGGAAATGTGTGTGGGGGTTAATTTAGGTCTGCTACTACTAGGGGGGTGGAAGGGAGTGTGTGGCCTGAGGTCTGTAGTTTAAAAGAGGAGGGATGTGGAGGGATAACTGAGGTCTGCTCTGCTAAGGGGGGATGAAAGGGTATATGTGGTCTGAGTTCTGTCATTATAAAGAGGGTGTTGTGGGGCGTTTAACTGAAGTGGGTATGTTGTCTGAAGTCTGCTATTAAAAGGGGGAAGAGAGATGGGGTATCAGATCAAATACCCCGTTCTCTTTTAATTGTAACCCTTAGATCTCCAATTACACAGGTCCTCCATAACAGTGTCTCATCCACAGATCCTCCCATTAAAATAATATTACTTTTTATTTTTTTAATTGTTTTATCAGATTATTTGGCTAAATATATATTTTTCTCATTGTCTTCCTCTACAACCTGCGTCTTATAATCTGCTGCATCTTATAAAGCGAAAAATACACTAGCTAAAAGTAATTCAGCAAGTGTTCCCAGAAGTGGATGATGCACATAAAAACGTACTGTGGCTATCAGTTGCAGCAAGGTCAGTACAACAATGTGCTAGAATGTCTATATGTCTATGAATTGCCTAAACCTCCCTGTCATGCCCCATGTGTTTGACTACACAGGCAGTACCCAAGAGAAGGACTACTAAAGTTATTCTGTACCCAAAATAACCTTCCAAAACCAAAACCTTTTACATGTCCTGACACTGCAGCCCCTCACCAGTCCTCCACTGTCTCGCTTGCTCTCTCACTCTGTTCTTTTCTTCCATCTTCACTATCACTTTTTACCTGGTTCTGGGCTGACTGGGCCACAAGCGACATCGTAACCCTGTGAAATGATGCAAGTCCTGATGTGGCGCAGGAGATTCAGAACTGTGAGAATGAAGATGAAGATCACAGGAGTAGAAAGGGAGCAAGCCAGTAGAAGACAGGAAGGTGAGCTGCAATTAGGCAAAACCCAAATCAAAAGTGAAAAAGTGGCTTTGTATTTTTGTTAAATTTTATATTGATTTGCTCATTTCTAATACAATATTTTTTTTAAATACAATATTACTGTAGCTATACTGTGAGCAGTTTCTGAGGAAAATGAACCAACTGATGAAAGGTTGATAACTAGAAGAAATCAGATCCTCCCTGAGGTTCCTTACAGTGACGTAATGTTCTATCAACCACATATTCTGCTCACTGTGATGTCACCAGTCTCCTGATAGATTTCTTTTATGATGATGGTTCTTCACAACTGCTCCCCCCCTAATATCTTTATAAAACCCTGATTTACCCATAAAGCAGCATGAAGGGGCTCGGTGAAGGCGGTAGTGTAGGTGTGTAAGTGTCTGATGGGGTCACACAGCTCATAAAAGGACAGCCGCCCGGCCTCATAATCCAGATAGATCCTAAACCTATCACTGTAAATCAGTTGATATGTGTAGGAAACGCCACCGTCATGTTTCATTGAGTACTGATCAGTATACCCCATCCCATTACATAAACACCAGGACTTGTTATTACATCCAAAGTATGACTGACGTTCCGCCCTGTCTATACTGGGATAACACATCCCCACACTCCAACCCCCTGACCCACTGATCTCCACATCCCAGTAATGTCGTCCTGAGGTAAATCCCCTCCTGCTCATCACCTGAGGATAATCCTGGAATCTCTCTGCTGTTTCTGGACGATTCTGTGTTCTCCATGTCCAGGTCGCAGTTTTCAGGTCGTCTGATATAAGGAGAGTATTATTAGCCGTGTTTACATCCAATAATATGTCTGCAGGATCCTCCCCATGGATCTCTTCAGTTTCCTCTCCGTCATCATTCACAAGCGTAAAAATGAAATCATCACCCCCATATGTTATGTCTGATAATAATAAATCTTGTTTGTGACTAGTCAGAGATTTTAGACTTAGTTCTTTTGGTTTTGTGGGTGAGGTGGTCTGAACATATATCATTATATCAGAGAAACCTGCATGTAACATCCCTGTAATTACATCCACATCTACATCAGGTATCTTATTATATCCTCCTGTGTTCCCATCGCCTCCATCATGTCCCCCTGTGTCCTCATCACCTCCATCATGTCCCCCTGTGTCTTCATCACCTCCATCATGTCCTCCTGTGTCCTCATCACCTCCACCATGTCCTCTTGTGTCCTCATCACCTCCATCATGTCCTCTTGTGTCCTCATTACCTCCCTCCTCCTCAGGATCACACAAGTCACCGGTGTCTGGATCCTGTAAGACAGTCAGTGGATCAGTCATGTTACACAGCTCCTCAATGTGCCTCATCCTCCTGGACAGCTCGTCCTTCTTTATCTCCAGCTTCTGGATCACATCAGACAGTGACAATGACACCTTCTCTTCCCACCTGGAGATCTCACTCAGGACCTTCTTCTCCAGGTCGTCCACCCGTCTCCTGATGTCTATAAACAGGGCAGTGACTCTCTCGGCTTCTCCAGATGCTTTTCCTTGAGCTTTTCTCCTGTTCTCCTCCAGACTCCGGACTCTTTCCTCAGTTTTCTTTCTCTTTGTGATCAGTTTTTGGAGAACATTTGACAGTTTCTTCTTCTTCTTCTCAGACGCCTCATCCAGCATCTCCACCCGGTGTCCCCGATGTTCTCCAACCAAACTGCAGGACACACAGATACAAGCCTCGTCCTCCGTGCAGTAATATTCCAGGATCTTCTTATGGACAGAACATTTCCGGGTCTCCAGAGAAGTGCTGGGATCAGTCAGGACGTGTTCTGGTTCCTTACTGTGAATTCTCAGGTGATTATCACACAGAGAAGCCTCACACAGCAGACAGGATCTAACAGCAGGTACAGGAGAGTGAATACAGTAAGTGCAGCGGATTCCGGTGATCTCCTCTTGATATGACAGAGTAGATAGATAATTCTCCACTATATTGCTCAGAGCTATGTTCTTCTGTAGTGGAGGATCTTTCCGAAACGTTGCTCTACATACTGGACATAAATAAACTCCATACCCTCCATCTGTATCCAGCACACGATCAATACAGCCCCGGCAGAAGTTGTGTCCACATCTCAGGGTTACAGGATCGGTATAAATTTCCGTACAGATGGAGCAGAGCAGCTCGTCTTTCAGATCAGCAGACGCCATGGCTGAGATCACCGACAGGCATGTAAAAAATGTGTCCAAAGTTACTGGCAGCGAGGTGTGTTCCAGCATATACTTTGATCTTTGGTTTCTATGTTTCTGGATTATATTTTCCAGGTTCGTATGCTCCTGAGTGCAGGGTCATAAATCGGTTATATCTCTTTACTTTCATGTTTTATAATCCTGTGCCAAATACCTGCACTTTATCAGTGAACAAAGTAATAATCATGACTTTACGGCTTGCAAACATAAGCAATTTAAAAACTATTAACACCTTAATAACCACCAGTATAACTTTTTTGCAAAGCAGAGGACTAAGTGAATATTACTCCTGGGTGTCAGCTAAATATTTAAACTGATATCCTCCGACAAGGTTTAACCCTTTAGATTATGCATACAGAACATTAGGGATGATTGAAGAGTAAAATACTCGGATTCGGCAGATTTGTAACAAGTACTTTGTAATACTCACGTATTTGTACCAAATAGCGAGTCCAATGCAAGTCAACGAGAAATGCAAGTACTTTTCTGCTGGACCCTACAAAGGGGTCTTTGGACCTAAGGAAAAGTTTGAAATGGATGAGAAAGTGATAAAACAGAATGGGAACAGCCTGGAGAATATGCCTGCATGCATTTTTGACTCACATATGGTTTCTGGTATACAGTATAACGGCGCTGTTACAGACACACAAGAACAACTACCGAACCTAACCTAAATCACATTTTGCATTCAAAAATGTTAAAGGGAATCTGTCAGGTCAAAAATCCATATGTAACTGCTATCATTTTATAATTCTTTTCTCTAAGCTCGCTCTATTCATGTATTTCTATAATTTATATTTCCCTCCTATCCTGTGTAAACGTCAAAATAAAAGATTAATCCATCTGTCAATCACAGTGAGCTCTCTGCTGCCCACTCCCCAAGGAATGAATATTCATGCATCATTACACTTTACTGCCCCCTTGTGATCTGTTATGCTGTGCGACTCATTGTGAAGCAGAAGGGAGGTAGGAGGAGGTGTGTGACCTTAGCTGCAGCTCTTCATGTCATTGTGTGTATCCGAGGCATGTGCGTAATGTGTGCAGTCTGAGATATTTCTTTTTTTTTTTTTTTCAATTCTTTATTTAGTTTTTCAACAGTAACAGATGCATGGTACATAAAAATATTTTTCAAATAGGTTGCTCTTTTTTTCTTTTAATACCTATGCCTACCTTGTAAGGTACAATAACAATTTTAAAACTTATTCTAAAACATGAACAAGTGGTTTCTCTCCATATAAATAGGTGTTGCGGCGGTACAATTTCTAGATTCCACTTAAAGAATTATAGAATTATATTACAATACCCCATGGCTGACAACCGAAGAGGCATTATACTCACCTCTGAGAACCCCCTCAAGGATCTTCGATGACGAGGCAAGTGGTAGAAGAGATCGGGGGGGGAGACCTATTCGGTCATCGCGGCTCCCCACTCAGCTCCGAACCTCATCAGCTTTTCATCCTTTCAATCCACGGCTGCCATGTCTTAAGGAAGGAGTCGTGGGAGCACATTTCCCAGCTAGACAGTTCTTCCAGTCTGTGTAATTCTGAGATTTTGGTCAGCCAGTCCTTCACTGTGGGTGCGTTTTGTTGCTTCCATCTCTGGGTAATTAAATGATTTGCTGCACCTATCATCACTGGAGCGAGTCCATGTTTTTTGGGGTTGTAATTATCCGATGGGAGCGAAAGAAGAGCTTCCACTGCTGTCAGGTCAGAATCTATAAGACTCATGGAATTTAAGGTGGCATTTACCCCTGTCCAAAAGTCTCCTAGCTTCTGGCAAGTCCAGAATATGTGGGTCAGGTTGCCCCTCAATATCCCGCATCTCCAACGCTTCGGGGACTCTGTTAACCCCAAATGAAAAAGTCTCTCAGGAGTGGAATACTATCTCGAGAAGAGCTTGTAGGACATCTCCTGTAGCAGTACACATCTGGAGAATCCGTGTGAGTTTAGACAGAGTTTTGCTTTGTCGTCTCGAGAAAGTGTGATACCGAGTTCAACCTCCCAAGAGTGCATGGAAAGTGGAAAAGTATTTGATGTATTATCAAGGAGAATATTGTATATCTTAGAGATAATTTTAGGTATCGGTGGTTTCACACTTGTCAATATTTCCAGCCATTTCCATCAAGTGGATACCGTCAGTGGACTCCTGATCTTTTTCATGTAATGGGCCACATGCAGTTCCTGTAGGAACGTCCACGGGTGTTTTTTGGCTTCAACAGGCCACATATTCCTACATGGAATGTCCCCCCGCAGTAGTTGGGAGATAAGCTTGTTCGGGAGGGCAGTCTACAGATCGTATGGGTCGGAGAACTCAGCGTCCTCTAGGTATGGTATAAGACGTATCAGAATTTTATCCAGAAACCCGCACCCAGGGAGGTGGATCGGTACTAACGAGCGTCTTATAGCTAGTGTAGTAGTAAGAATCTCGTCGAAGTTGTCACTTTCTGGTAAGTTGTCCGTCCATAATAGCCTATGAGCCCTAGTATGTAGTAGTTGAATTTCTATGTGTTGCTTGTTATCTTGAGAGACCAGGTGAATAAGTTTCAACGACCTTGCTAAGCTAGGCTCTGTAGTAAGAGATTAGGTCTGGAAGTCCCAGTACCCCCCCTCCCCCCCATCTCTTAGGAAGCAGGAGGATCTTGAATGACATTCTAGCTTTTTTGTGTCTCCATACGAATTTTGAAATAATGTGATTCAGAGAACGAAAGAAAAGGTGAGGTAAGGAGATTGGGACCATACTCCTAACGAAGTATATTTTGGGAAGGACATATGATTTTATAATATTAACTCTTCCCAACCATGAGAGGAGGGGTAGGTCGTACGATTTCAAGATGTTTTTAATGTTGTTGATGAGTGGAATAAAATTATGTGCGTATAATGAGTGGGGATCTTTCGTAATTTGTATACCCAAATATTTGAGCTTATCTCGGGGCCATCTAAAGGGCGTGGAGTCCCGGAGGGTTTGTACTTCCGTCCTGGAGGCCGTTATGTTTAATGCTCCTGTTTTGTCTAGATTAATTTTAAAATTAGACAATACCCCAAAAGTATCTAGGAGACCGAGGAGCTCCAGCATCGCCACCGACGGGTTGGACACCAGCAAGAACAAGTCATCAGCGAACGCTGCGGTCTTTATTTGAAGGGATCCAATAGTGATGCCTTGTATATTATCATTCTGACGTATTGCCTGTATCAACATTTCCATAACCATCACAAACAAGGCCGGGGAGAGAGGGCAGCCTTGTCTGGTCCCGCTTCGAATTTTAAACGTATTGGATAAGAGACCATTCACCCTGACTCTAGCCGTAGGAAAAGCATGTAGGCTTAAAATTGACTCTATGAAGGGAGGAGGGAAGGCAAATTTGCGTAGTGCACTCTCCATGAAGTGCCAGCTCACGCGGTTGAAAGCCTTCTCAGCGTCCATAGATAGGATGACGAGAGGCTTCCCCGCGCGTTTAGCGAACAAGATGGCCTGGAGGACTTTAGTTGAGTTATCTCTTCCCTCTCTCCCCCTCACAAACCCGGCCTGGTCAGGGTGAATAAGGCCTCCCAGGACCATGTTGATTCTATTTGCTAAAAGTTTTGCCCATAGTTTCATATCTGTGTTCAATAATGATATTGGTCTGTAATTGTTGCACAAGATACCATCTCTCCCTTCCTTTGGAATAACAGTGATAAAGGCTTCAAGAGCCTGTGGTGTTGGGACAGAACCTAATAGTAAATTGTTGAACAAGTGTTCAAAGTGCGGTAACAGAACATCCGCAAATTTCTTGTAATAGACTATAGGAAACCCGTCAGGACCCGGCGCCTTTCCATTTGGTATAGACGCCAGAGTCTCCTCTATCTCTTGTCGTGTTATCTTGGTTTGGAGTAGTAGCTGGCCTTCAGTAGATATCTCAGGTAGTTTGAGCGTATTAAGAAAAGCTTGGATTTTATCGTTAGCAGTGGAAGGGTCTGACATGACGTCGAGTCCGAAGGGTCTAGATTGTATAAGGAATTATAGTATTTTCTAAAGGCTTCTGCAATGTCCTCCGACTCAACCAGATTCCCCCCTCCATCCTTCCGGACCCGCCGAACAAAGCAACTTTCTTTTTGTTTTTTAAGCATTTTCAAAGTTATTTTGCTTCCTTTATTGCCGTGCATGTAGATCTTGTGTCTACAGCGGGCGAAGGATTTGGCTGAGTTGAGGTTCAGTAGGTCCTTCAGTCTGCAACGGAGTGCCGTTAGGTCTGAATGTGTTGCCTTGCCTTGTCTACTCTTATGCAATCTCTCTGCTGTGCTGATCTGATGCAAAACGGAGGAAATTTCCTTCTCCCTCTGCCGCTTGACATAAGAGCCAAGGGCTATCAATTTCCCCCTCAGCACCGCTTTGTGTGCTTCCCATATTATTGGCGTAACATTGCTATCTGATACATTTTGTCTGAAATATCTATCCAGAGAAGATTTTATTTGGGCCAAATGGTAGGGGCTCCCCAGTAAAGATTCCTTCCGCCTTCAGGACAGGGTTCGTCGGTGAAGGATGGGTATTCCAATTTCTAGTAGTACAGGTGCGTGGTCAGAGATCGTGATATTTTCTATTGAGGAGTTACGGACTAGTTTAATAGATTTTTCTTGCAATAGGAGGTAGTCGAGTCTGTGGTACATGTTATGTGGGATCGAGAAGTATGTGTAGTCCTTTGTTGATGGATGTGCTATTCTCCAGGGGTCTACCAAGTGTAGGTCTCTAAACCTGTTTTAAAGGCCACATCTCTGTTTTTGAGAAATTGAGGATCTTCCGTTTGACGCATCCAAAAATGGGTGCAATGTTAAATTAAAATCGCCTCCCACCACCAGCAGACCCTCTGTGAACAGGTTCAGTGTGTCTAAGTCTTTGAGTAGCCAGTGTACCTGGCCCCGATTTGGTTCGTAGAGTTTGGCTAGTGTGATCGGCGTATTGGCCAAGACCCCCTTCACAAAAATATATCTGCCCTCTGTGTCGGAGAGATGATCTTTCAATTCAAATGGGCAGCCCTTCTTAAAAGCAATACTGACTCCCTTTGACGCTGTGTTAGAGCAGCTATGGAGCCATAATGGGTAGCGGGAGTAGATAGTATTAGGTGTCCTACCTTTTTTGTGAGTTTCCTGGAGGAATAGAATTTGTGCATTTCTTTTGTTTAGTGAGTGGAGGATCTGGCTACGTTTGGCCGGAGAGTTCAAACCTTTTACGTTGTAAGAAGCCACGATGACCGCTCCCCCCGTACCCTTTTCAGTCACAGCCATAGGTGTTGGAAAGTGGTACCGTCTTTAGCACACATCTGTAAGAGAGAACCATCAGAACATATACAGAACTATCTACATAAAGAGTAATCATACTCATATTCTGCAGGGGGGTGTAATAAGCCCAACTTAAAAAGATGAGTACATCAAATAAAACCTCAAGTGGTGGAGGTGTTTACAGTATCATGAGAATAACACAAGAATAACTAAAATATGTAAGGGAGGAGGTTATTGCAAACAGCTAACATAAGATCGCAGTTTGTTCAGTCTGAGATATTTCTATGCGATTATAAGAACATTTGATCATTTGCTCAGCAGATACATACATTACATGTCTGCAGGAAAACCAAAGTTCATATAATAGAAATCTCTTACTGACACCACACAGTACAGGACAAAACACCTCCTCCTTCCCAGCACAGAGCACAGAGGGAGGGGAGGGACAGAACACCAGCTTGGGTGGGTGTGCATATTTAAATAACATTTAAACAGCCGAACTATTCAGCTGTGAAAGTAATAGAGAGGACTATTGCAGCAGCTGCCTTCAGGGTGTGAAAATGCTTAAAGCAAGAAAACTACAAATGGTACAATAATGATTCTACATGTTTTTAAAAGATCTGCCTAGGTGCTATTCAAAGATAGTATCATACTGAAAAATGACCTAACAGGGTCCCTTTAAGGCTGGCTTCACACTGCAGTTTTTTCCCTGATCAGGTTTGATCCAGGTTGTGTGTCAAAACCAGGAGAGGAACCAGGAGAGGAACTTGCAGAGAAAAAATATAATTGAAAGATTGACACCTGTTCTGAGTTTTGGAGACATTCCTGGTTTTCACGCACAAACCTGATCGAACCTGATCAGGGAAAAAACTGCAGTGTGAAACCAGCATTAGGCCCCTTTCACATCACCGGTAATCGCTGATCACGGCAGTTGCGGTGAAAAAAACGCAACTGCCGCGGTTACCGCATAACGGCCGCACTTCAGCAAGCCCCATGCAATGTCTATTGGGCTTGCAGTAAGTGTGCGGCAAGTGCGGTTTCGGCACTTGCGGCAGATGCGGCCGCGAAAAGAACCCCGGCTGACTGCGTTTTTTTTCGCGGCTACATCTGCCGCAAGTGCCGAAACCGCAACTATACCGCACTTGCCGCAAGCCCCATAGACATTGTATGGGGCTTGCCACAGGTGAACCGCAAGTGCGGCCGTTATACAGTGATCGCGGCAGTTGAGTTTTTTTCACCGCAACTGCCGCGATCAGCGATTACCGCTGATGTGAAAGGGGCCTTAGAAACATTTTTCCTGAATAATCACTTGTACATAACGCTAAAAAAAGACAAAAAAAATATATCCCCTTTAGCGTTCACACATAGCGTTTTTGGTATTTTTTTCCTTGTACAATTGGGAGGGCCCTGACTTTTTGTAGGTCCCTCCCTCATACATAATTTTTAGTTAGATATTCCCCAGCAGTTTACAATGCCAGCTACAATGTGCCCCTTGATATGTTGGCCTTTACCCTGAGGGGCCTCAGGTGCCCCTGTAACACACATTTTGGAGGGACTTATTTTACTTATACATTTGGGCGATCCCTCCCTCATTGTGACTCAGATAGTGGAATACATATTCCATAACAGTTTGCAATGCCAGTGTATGTATTGATAAATCAAGTTGATCAAAAAGATTAAAAATATAAACTTCATAAATGACATGACACCGTTATATATGAGACCAGATGGTATTCTCCATGTATGTTGTAGTATATTGCAGGTAATATCGTCTCTGCAGATATGGGTTGTTTCAATGGATGCTTTCACACACTGCGTATTTGCTGCATTCTTTTACGCGTGTGCTCATCACAAACCAGGACTGGAACAATCAGAGGAAACGCATAATAGAAACAAGATGGAAGCGATGGAAGCCAGATGCTATCGCATCGGGTGGGTAGTGACATGATGATGGGAGGCGGGCTCTATGGCACTGTGGGTGGAAGGCGTCTCTTTGGATCCCCTTCTTGCATGCTCTGTGGCTCAACACCTGTGCTGTCTCTCTGCCCCACCCAGGTGGCTCTCTGCCCCCACCTGTGTTGCCTGTCTGCCTCCACCTGTGTTGTCTCTCTGCCCCACCATGGTCGCTCTCAGCCCCCACCTGTGCTGTCTCTCTGTTCCACCTTTAATGTTTCTCTTCTCTTCAACCTGTGGTCGCTCTGCCTCCCCCCATGGACAATATTCCCCCCTTCCCGTGCTCACTCCCATGCTGCGTGGAAGAGCAGGGAAGAACAGGGGCGGAGCAGAGCAGGGCAGAATAGAGCCAGGCAGAACAGAGCGGGACAGAACAGAGCAGGCATGTGGGGCAGAGCAGAGTGAGTAAGATCAGGGGCAAAGCAGGGTACAGTAGAGTAGGGGCAGAGTGGGGAAGAGCTGGGCAAAGCAGGGGAAGAGTGCGGAAGAGCAGAGTGAAGCAGAGCAGGGGCAGAGCAAGGGAGAACTGGGTAAAGCAGGGGGAGAGCAGGTGGAGAGCAGGGCAGAGCAGAGTTGAGCAGAGAGAGGAAGAGCTGGGCAAAGCAAGGGAAGAGCTGGGAAGAGCAGGGGCATAGCAGAGTGGGGCAGAGTTGAGCAGAGCAGAGCAAAGGAGAGCAGGGCAGAGCAGGGAGGGGTAGGGGGAGAGCATGGGAGAGTTGGGCAGAGCAGGGGTAGAGCAGAGTAGGGATAGAACGGTGCATGGTGGGGCAGAGCAGGGTGGGGAATAGTGGGGCAGAGCAGGGTGGGAGAGTGTGTGGCAGAGCAGAGTGTGTTTTTGTGTGTGTGGCAGAGCTAAGTGTGTTGCAGAGCATGTGTGTGTGTGGGTGTGGCAGGGCAGAGTGTGTGTTGCGTGTGTGGCATAGCCTAGCATGTGGCAGGGCAGAGTGTGTGTGTGGCAGGGCAGAGTTATTATTATTTTTTATTATTTTATCTACTTACATAGTGCCAGTAGATTCCATGGCGCTTTACATATGAAGAGGTAAGAACACCGACAAATACTGTAAATATGGACAATCAAGTCTTACAGATACAGGAGGGGTGGGGATCCTGTCCGTGAGGGCTCACAGTCTACGGGGGGGGGGGGGGGGTGGGGGAGAGGAAACAGTAGGAGGGGGAAGCGCCAATCGTGTGACAGTGCGGCGACTGGGTCTCATTGTAGGCCGTAGGCCTGTTGGAAGAGATAAGTCTTGAGGTTTCTTTTGAAGTTACCAAAGGTAGACGCGTGTCTGATGTGTTGGAGGGAGAGTTCCAGAGCATAGCAGATGCACGGGAGAAGGCTTGAATGCAGTTGTGAGATGAGATAAGGGGAGAGTAGGGAATGAGCCATTGGGAGGATTGCAGGTTGCGTGCGGGCAGGTAGTGGGAGAGCATGTCGGAGATGTATGGGGGCAGGTGATGGATGGCTTTGTATGTTATGGTTAGGGTTTTAAATCGGGATCTCTGAGAAATGGGGAGCCAGTGAAGGGCTTGGCAGAGGGGGGAGATAGGGAAGTAGTGGGTAGACAGGTGGATTAGTCGAGCAGCAGAGTTTAGAATGGATTGGAGAGGTGCAAGGGAAGTAGTGGGGAGGCTGGTGAGCAGGAGGTTGCAGTAGTCCAGGACAGAGATAATGAGAGCATGAACAAGAGTTTTAACAGTGTTGTGATCAGTGCTTTTTTTGTAAAAAAATATTTCCTGGTACGCATACCTGAGCGGGGGAAGTTGTTGCTGTCGGGCGCCGGCCGAGGTTGAGAAGTGGGGGAGGGGTGCAGCCCTACGTCTCGTTATTCACTTCTGTGGCCTATATGCCAATTTCAATCCAAAGCTATGTAATTCAGATTTTCATCCCCCTGCACCCTCCATCCTCAATCCCTCTGATCTCTCCATCCCCTGTTCCCTCCATCCTCCTGCACCCTCCATTCTCCATCCCCCTGGTCTCTCCATCTTCCATCCCCCTGCTCCTTTCATCCTCCATCCCACTGCTTCTTCCATCCACCATTCCCCTGCTCCTTTCATCCTTTATCCCCCTGTTCCCTCCATCCTCCATCCCCCTGCTCCTTCCATCCTCCATCCCCATGCTCCCTCCATTCTCCATCCCCCTGGTCTCTCCATCCTCCATCCCTTGGTCTCTATCCTCATCCCCCTGGTCTCCCCATCCTCCATCCCCCTGCTCTCTCATCCACCTGATCCCTCCATCCTCCAGGTCTCTCCATCCTCCATCCACCTGATCTCTCCATCCCTCTGTGCCCTCCATCCTCAATCCCTCTGATCTCTCCATCCCCCTGCTCCTTCCATCCTCCATCCCCCTGCTCCTTCCATCCTCCATCCCCCTGCTCCTTCCTTCCTCTATTCCCTTGCTCCTTTTATCCTTCATCCCCCTGTTCCCTCCATCCCCCTGCTCCTTCCATCCTCCATCCCCCTGCTCCTTCTATCCTCTATTCCCCTGCTCCTTCCATCCTCTATTCCCCTGCTCCTTTCATCCTTCATCCCCCTGTTCCCTCCATCCCCCTGCTCCTTCCATCCTCTATTCCCCTGCTCTTTTCATCCTTCATCCCCCTGTTCCCTCCACCCTCCTGCTCCCTCCATTCTTCATCCCCCTGGTCTCTCCATCCCCCTGCTCCGAGTCCTTTCAATTCATCCTCCATCCCCTGCTCCTTCCATCCTCGATCCCCCTGATCTCTCCATCCTCCATCTTCTTGTCTCAATTTCTCCATACCCTGCCTGTCCTGATCTCTATCCCCCCTGCACAGCCTGCCGCCCTCTGCACTCATCACAGTCACTGTCTCTGACAGTCTGTCAGTGCTGTTGTCACATACCCTGCACTGCAGCCTGCATTAGTCGTCCTCCTCCATCTTCTTTCCCTGTGGGCAAAACTCCGCCCACCCGAGTCACATGTATGTGACATCATCGCAGGTCCTCCGGCGCTGAGGGAAACTGTACTACACACAGCCTGTGAGTGACACAGCAGGTCAGTGCTGCCTGCTCTTTAGATTTTCCGGTACTCCGTACCGGTATGTACTGCCGATCTTCAGATTTTCCGGTACGGCGTACCGGTATGTACCCCCACAAAAAAAGCACTGGTTGTGATCAAGAAAAGAGTGGATCCGGGAAATGTTTTTGAGCTGGAGTCGGCAGGAGGTGGCGAGGGCTTGGATGTGAAGCTTGAAAGAGAGTGAAGAATCGAAAATAACCCCAAGGCACTTGGCGTGGGGGACTGTGGAAAGTGAGAAGTCACTGACGAGGATGGATAGGTTTGGTAGAGGGGGAGAGCGACTTGGGGGGAAGATGATGAACTCGGTTTTATACATGTTCAGCTTGAGTAAGCGAGCAGAGAAAAAGGATGAGATGGCGGACAGCCATTATGGAATTTTGGATAGTAGGGAGGTGATGTCGGACCCAGAGAGGTAGATCTGGGTGTCATCGGTGTAGAGATGGTACTGGAGACTGTGGGACTAAATGAGTTGTCCAAGGCCGAGGATGTAAATGGAGAAAAGTAGTGATCCCAGAACTGAGCCCAGGGGGACACCGACAGATAGGGGGTGGGGTGAGGAGGATGTGTGGGAGTGGGTGGCACTGAAAGTCCGGTCCATTAGGTATGAGGAGATCCAGGAGAGGGCTAGGTCAGTGATGCCGAGAGATTCCAGGATCTGGAGTAGTCGACAGTGTCGAAGGCAGCAGATAGGTCAAGGAGGAGGAAGATGGAGTAATGTTGCTTGCTCTTCGCATTCAGTAGGTCGTTGGTGACTTTGGTTAGGGCTGTTTCAGTGGAGTGATGAGCTTGGAAACTGGATTGTAGGTGGTCGATAAGGGAGTAGGAGGAGAGGTGGGAGGACAGTTCGGAGTGGACGTGTTGTTCAAGCAGCTTTGATGCGAAGGGGAGAAGAGATATGGGGCGATAGTGAGAAGCATATGACGGGTCAAGGGAGGGTTTTTTGAGGATGGGTGTGATCAAGGCATGTTAGAAGGATGAGGGGAAGATGCCGGTGGTGATTGATAGATTGAAGAGATGGGTTAGGGCAGGGATGATGACTGTGGTGAAGTTTGGGGTGAGGTGGGAGTGGAGCGGGTCGAGGGTACAGGTGGTGAGGTATGATCATGACAGAAGGGTGGCGACTTGATCTTCTGTCATGATAGAAAAGCTTCCTTTGGACGAAGAGGGTTGGGAAGTGATGGGGGGCAGGGGGACAGTGGGTCAAAGCTTTCTCTGCTTTTGTCGATCTTTTGCATGAAGAAGGCAGCTAAGTCATCGGCAGAGATGAGGGAGGAGGTAGGAGGTGCATGGGGACGGAGTAGGGAGTTGAAAGTTTTGAATAATTGTTTGGGGTTGCGGGACAGTGAGTTAAAGAAGTCTTACATTAAAGTCTTTCACATTGGGGCCCATGAGCTGCAAATTACACCATTGGGCTCACTTGGTGGAGGATCACTTAAGCCCGCTGGTCCGGGTGGACACATGGACGCCGATGCAGCAGTCAGGTGGAACATGTAGAACACAAACACAATACAAATAATAATAGTTTAATAAAGTCCCAGGGATTAACAGACAGATAACGGACATCAAGCAGAGTTACAAAACATAACCTGAACCACATGGGTAGATGGCAGAGTAACCGAAGACCTGTGACAGATGGTGTAGTAGTAGCCAAAGACCACACAAGCATAGTAAGAATACAGATGACTCTTACACGGGTACCAGAGTACTGATGAGTCAAGAAAGGTAACAGGATGGAGCTAAGCAGCAGTGAGTGCATTCTTGAAGTTGGAGAGGGATTGTTTGTACGAGGTGAAGTGCTCCGTGGATTGGGATTTCTTCCATCTCCACTCGGCCACTCTGAACGCCCGACGTAGTTCTTTAGTGAAGGAGGTGAGCCAGGGTTGCCTGTGTTTATGGGTTTTGGTATGTGTGAGGGGGGCGGCCTGTCTGAGGGCTGTAGTTAATGTGATGTTATAGAGGGTGGCACCGGTGGCAGCATCAAGTGAGGAAGCTAGGTCTGTGGGAGGGAGAAGGGACTCAGAGAATGAGTGGAAGTCGATGAGATTAAGGTTTCTGCGGGCATGACTGAGTTTCCGGAGAAGGCGGGCATGGCAGGGGAGGAAAGGGAGGAGAAAGTCAGTATGTTGTGGTCAGATAGGGGGAGGGGTGAGTTTGAGAGGTAAGTGAGGGAACAGAGGCAGGTGAAGATAAGGTCAAGCGTATGGCCATCCTTATGAGTGGCTGAGGAGGACCATTGGGAAAGTCAAAAGGAGGTGGTCAGTGATAGGAGTCTAGAGGCAGCGGGTTGGGGGTGTCAATGGGGATGTTGAAATTGCCCATGATGATAGTGGGGATGTCGGAAGAAAGGAAGTGGAGAAACCAAGTGGTGAAGTGGTTGAGAAAGATGGAGGTAGATCCTGGGGGGCGGTAAATGACAGCTAGCTGAAGGTTGCAGTGGGAGAAATGTGGACGGAGTGCACCTCGAAGGAGGGGAAGGAGGTAGAGGGCAGCGGTGTAATTGGGGTGAAGGAGCAGCTGTACGACAGAAGTATTCTGACACCTCCACCATGGGCGTTGCTGTGGCAGGGTGTATGAGAGAGAATGAGTCCGCCATAGGAGAATGCAGCCGGGGAGGCTGTGTCAGAGGGCGTAAGCCATGTTTTGGTGATGCCAAGGAATGAGAGTTTGTTGGAGATGAAGAGGTCGTAGGTGAATGAGAGTTTATTGCATACCAAGCGAGAGTTCCAGAGTGCTCCGGATAGGGGGAGTGGGGGAGGGGGGTTGGGTGAATGGGTATAAGGTTTTGAGGGTTTCGAGAGTTTGTGTTGGGCAGTGGGTATGGGTTAGAAGTGAGTGAGGAGATGTGACAGGGGGACAAGGATTGGGGGCTTTGTCACCTGCGAGTAGGAGAAGCAGCGAGAGGGTTAGAAGGTGGGAGCAGGAGAGTTTACTAGTGGGTGTGTGTCGAGCCCCAGGCCCGGGGGTGCTCGGGTATCAGGCTCAGCGGGGTTCACAGGGATGTCACTGGGTGGCCCGTGGCTTGGGTTACACTTCAAAAGAGGGGTTAGGTACAAGGGATAAGAGTTTTTATAGTTCACGTGACACCACCTGTAGGACCCGGTGATGGGTCACTAGCGTGCCACAGTCCTCCGGAGGGCGATGGTATTGCGGCAACGATGGCAAAGCTCCCTACAGGGGGAGCTGGACCTTCGGGGCAGCGTAGAGCAAAGGGTCAGCTTGGAGTGGGACTTGAAGCCAGGGTAAGAAGCAGTAGGGCAGTCTATATGGAGGCTGGGGCTGGAGAGGAATAACGCACACACACTATAGAAAGTCTCTTTTACATTTTTACTTTTAGCAGATAAAGATGTCCAGAGCATTGTCGGGTGGCCAGGTGCACAGTGAGTCACCACAGCAAGTGGCTATATGGCCTCCTCATGTTCCCTGCTGCTGCTGAAGCCCTGTCTGTATGCAACAAGACTGGCCTCCTCACTTTCTCTGGTCCTCTCTCTCCTCCTGCGCCATAGATCTATTGTAAATGCGTACAGGGCCTCGGACAGTGGCACATACTATACGTACATTATGTATAGTACGCGCGCAGCTCACAGGGGAGCCGCGGCTTCATTAAGAAAATTGTACAGAGCCGACAGGAGCCGGCTTACTGTACATGAGTGAATAACACATTACATGCCCACCTGAGTGGGTAGCATGTCTCTGGGGGGTGGGCACCCCCTAGAGACATGATGGCCACAATTGTTATTAATATTTAAGCTTTTATCACAGTTTAAACACTTTTGCTCATCCCTGTGGCAGCAGAGATGAGCAAACTGTACGGTAACTGGATTGCTCCGGATTACACATCTGGAGCGACCCGGTTACCGGATTGTGGCTTCAGCCACACATTGTGCTTGCAAAAAGTCTAAAGCTAATTGCGTTCACCGCATCCGGATCTGGATACGGTGAACACAATTTTCTATTAAAGTGTGACCCTAGCCTAAATCAACTGCTTGGTCAAAACACGCATAATGAACTGAAGCTTTTGTTTTGTCAATCTGGTCATTATGGGAGCCACCCTTAAGGTATGAAAGATGGTGAATTAATCTATATGAACCTTCCTCTTTTTTAGGAACAATTCCCAAGGGAGATAGCCGAAAATTTGTGAAAGGTGGACAGCAAAATGGTCCAGCCACTCTCCCTGCAATTAACTCTTTATCGATTTTTTCTTGAACAATGTTTTCTAACCCCTTGGTGGATGCCAAATTATCCGTCCAAGAACAGCGAACTCCCAAAAATTCAGGTACTTAAAAACCGTCTCTATAACCGTGCAGAATTAAATCAGCACTCGCTCTGTCTGGATAAATTTTTAACCAACGAACCATGTTTTCCAGCCTCACTGATGTCAGAGCCCTTTGAAAAACTGTCTTTGGGAATCAGCTGTGATTGGGATGGATGACCATTTTTCTTGTAGCATTTAGATATGGGATGGGAGCCACCACAAAAAGAACATTCATGTTTAAATCTACAGTTGCTTTGCCATTTGCATGTGGACTCGTTAAACGCGAAACAAAATCCACGTTTAACAGTCTGGCTATTCACTGTTTGGCGACTAGCAATGTTCCTTTGAGGCAACACAAGGTTAAGCCACAATCCCACGTCTTTGGAACCGCATTTAATAGATGGGTGAACTGTAAGCTTTTGGCGGAATGACTCATCATAATAGCACCAAGCCATTCCGCCAAAATTACGGTATGCTTCTAAAATTTTTGGCTGGAGTGGTGGAAGAGGCCAGAACAAAGCTCGGGATACCGCTCACCCAATACGGATGAATAGATGCAAAAAGCTTGAAGCCAATTATTAAAAGACTTAGGGGCACCCCATTTTTTGTCCTCGTTCTCCCCTTTTTCATCACGTTTAACCTGATCCTTGTTAACAGACAACAAGGTAAGAATATCTATAAAATCTCTGTTCCAAATGTTTTCCTTAATGGAAAGAGATAAATGAAACCCTAAAGGGGAAAGATCGCAAGTCATAGCCTCCTTAAAACAAGACTCAGGAAACCCCCCACAGGACGGCTAATTATAGCATCTGATTGGGGAGGAGGTCTGGGCCTGCGATCTAAGCCTAACTGAGACAATACATTGTCAATAAACTGTTCTACTAGCACCTTAATATTAGATGACATATCTACGTTAGGGGCCACAGACAGGGAACATGGACGCTCTCACCTGCCCGGCTTGAAGATGTCGGCGAATGTCCTCCTTTGAGCTCCAATCCATCTGGTGGCAAGATGCTGTGTGCTGTCCTGAAGAAAGAGCCCAGACATCTTCGGATCCCGATGAGCCTGACTCGGGAACCCAGGCATCAGCTGCTGTGACGACCCTCCGCTGCCTGGCACTTGAGGACCGAGACCTCCGCTCTGTGATCCGCTCATGTGGCTCTGATCCCTAGGCCACCGTCACGTTTGTACGGCGACAGTGGCTAGATGGGTCAGCGCTGTGCTGCCTGGCCCTCACTCGATGCTCTCTCCACCTGGCGGCGGCCTCCGGGAGGATGAGCAGCGTCATCCTCTCCATGAGGCGGAGCACAGTGACTCATGACAGAAAGACTGGCGGCCAGTAGTGACTCACAGGATCACGCCGGCCTCTTCCTCTTCTTCTGCAGCTGCAGCCAGATTGGGGTCTGTCGTCCACCGGAGCCACTTCAGAGACTTCACCGCCGGGCGACGATGCCTCTCCCTCTGCGACAACCAGTAAGGACACTTGCTGCGGCGGCATCTGCAGGTAGGTCCTCAGCCAATCTTCTCCTCCCGGCCCGCTGGTCCTCTTCAGCAGTTCTTGCCATAGAGAATCCATGGCTCTGTTCTTCTCTTCACAGCTCCAGCTGACAATGGAGACAGCTGATCTCGGGTGCTCCTTAAATACAATTTGAACTACCTGCCCATAAAGAGCTTGACCAATCACTGGGCTGCCAGGTATTTTACCTCACACCTGCAGCCAATCACCATCTTGGAAAAAAGATACCTCCAAGAGCAGCTTACTATGGAAACAACTTCAATTTTGCCTAGGGATAAGCTAAATATAAACCTGCCTACCTACAGCCAATAAAAACTCTAAAATCCCAATCCCTGTAGGGCCTTTGTAACCATAGGGACTCCCATACTAAATTAATATGGTTGCCCTGCCATTACACACAATGTCTTTCTATAATGCTGAACACGTCCGTCTGTCCGGATGTCACCAGTCACCAGTCTGTCTCACATGATATTCACAGACACAGAGTCTTCAATAAAATGGCGCTGGAGATTGCAGTATGTGAATGCACGCACTTCGGCTCCATTTTAGTGAAGAATTCAACTATAACATGAACACAGCATTGTGCATAGGGATAATGGTGGCGGCCATGGCGCAAAATGTAAAGTAAAGGGAGGAAAGCAGCCAGGGGAGGAATACAAGGCAACTTAGGCTGGGGTCACACATGCGGTAACCAGATTGCTCCGGATGTGTAATCCTGAGCAATGCGGTTACCGTCTACTTTGTTCATCCCTGCTGCATCAGGGATGAACAAAGTGTTAAATATGTATTAAAACATTAAATATTAATATTAGCTGTGGGCAACGTCTTTAGGGGGTGCCCACCCCCCCTAGAGACATGCTGTCCACTTCTCTCAGCATGTTAGGGGTTAATAAGCCTTATACAGTAAGCCGGCTCTTGTCGGCTTTGTACAAATATGTGAATGAAGCCGCGGCTCCCTGACTGTACTGGAGATACTGTACATAATGTACGTATAGTATCAGCCGCTGTCCTTGGTCCTGTAACCATTAACATTAGGTCTATGGGCAGCGCACATCATAATTGAAGCCATTAACCCATATATATATATATATATATATATATATATATATATATATATATATATAAAATAAACTTGCACAAATATCTACATTTCTGTTTTTTCCAGTCTAGATGGGGTGCAGAGTGTACATTAATGAGGAAAAAATTAACTTTTTTTTACTAAGTGGCTGCAATGAAACAAAGAGTGAAAAATGTAAAGGGGTCTGAATACTATCCATACCCACAGTATAAAAAATGAAAACTATAAAACCTTACCTGCAGCTCCAGTGATGTCTCTGGTCTTGGTTTACTTGTCCTGAGCGATGACGTGCCAAAATCCATGTGACTGATCCAATCACTGCCCTTTAGGGTACCGTTACATAGTGCAACATCTTCGGCGATGTCGGCGGGGAATTGCGGGAACGCGCATCCCCGCCGACATCGCCGGTGAGATGTCACACGTAGCAACGGTCGCCGGCAAGCTGTGGCGGCGACCGCTCGCTGGGTTGCCCAGCAACCCAGCGAGCGGTAATCTGCAATGTTAAACATTGCGGGTTGCCGCGCTGCACAGGGCGATCAAGCATGATCAGCAGCAGTGCTGTGAAACTTGGCGATCATTCTGAGGCAATTTTTTAGCCTGAGAATCGCCCTGTCACACAGGGCGAGTCTCCGGCGATGTCGCCGCAGCTTGGCCACGCCCCCAAGTTGCAGGCGACATCGCCCAAGATGTCACCCCGTGTATCTGTACGCTAACAGTAGCATATTCATCAGGTGACTACATAGGCCGGTGATTGACTTCAGCAGTCATATTGATGTACTACAAGTGATCACCTCAGTAACATACATATCAGAAAACCCCCTTAATCCTACGATCTCATCCAGTCCTCCAACCACAAATGGTCCAGGATGACAGTGACCTCTGGGGTTTTAGACAGGTGAATATTTTATTCATACATGAAAATTGCCAAATAAGTCAATATTTATTACTCACAAACCATCATTAATCATTATGAAATGATTAGGTTCACATTTATACCTTCACCCAAATCCAAGCAATCATATATTATTGTGGTGGCGCCCATTTTCTTCAAAGCCAAAAATGACTGTACCGCTAGTTTGGTTATAAGGTTTGTGATCGATTCTTTGCATCTTATGACAACTGATATGAAAGTGGATCCTGCAGCATCGACAATAATTGTCACAAACTCTCCTTAATAAACGACTTTTGTAAAATATGAAAAATGATCAGTAGAAGTGCCGAAACCACAACTATACCGCACTGTTCCAAGCCCCATAGACATTGCATGGGGCTTGCTGCAGGTGAACTGCAAGTGCGGCTGTTATGCGGCAATCGCGGCAGCTGCGTTTTTTCACCGCAACTGCCGCGATCAGCGATTACCGCTGATGTGAAAAGGCCCTTATTTATACCAGGAAAACCCCCTTAATGAGATCTCTCCTGAGGATCTGTACATTTCATTCTTTTTGAAGAAGTCACTAGGAACCTTATATTCATTATCTAACCTGAAATAATTGCCGTATTTTTCACTTTATAAGACGCACCTGATTATAAGATGCACCTCCACATTTGGTGAAGGAAAGGAGAAAAAAAAATTTTTTAATGTTAAATGGGGTTCATCTTATAATTCTAGTGTCCGTCTTACAATCAGTATATTCAGTATATATTTCCCTAATCCTGGTACATAAACCCCCCATCCAGGTATCCAGGTATATATATGTCCCCCCCATTCTTGTATATATATCCCTCATCCTGGCATATATGTCCCCATCCTGTATATATGCCCCCATCCTGGTATATATATCACTCATCCTGGTATATATATTGCTCATCCTGGTATACATGTCCCTCATCCTGGTATATATGTGCCCATCCTGTATATATGCCCCCCATCCTGTATATATGCCCCACATCCTGTATGTATGCCCCCAATCTGTATATATGCCCCCATCCTGCATATATGTCCCCCATCCTGTATATGCATCTTCCCCCCCAGACACCCATGGCTTACCGACATGTGGCTGCTGAGTAGGCATGCTGGAGACAGGTTCTGGAGGGTGAGGGGCATGGGTGCAGGACCGGAGCTGCGGGGCATGAGAAGCGGCAGCGAGTGGTGGGTGCCGCCATATTTCTTGTGGCCGGTTGCATTCACTATGTGCAGCCAGTTGGTAGAGACTTCAACAAAATGGACGCGGCCATAATGGAGACTTGCGGCCATCTTGAAGCCTCCACCGACCGGCTGCACACTGCTAGTGAATGCAGCCGGCCACAAAAACCATGGTGGCACCCACCGCTCGCTGCTGCCACACATCTACCGCGTCTCTGGCCCTGCACCCGTGCCCCTCACCCTCCGGAAACTGCCTCTGGCACCCCCACTCGGCAGCCGCACCCCCCGCCCCGGTTATATTGAATTTTGAATTTTTTTTTTTTAACATTCACATTTTACGATGCCCCCCAGTTTCTCCCCCAGTATGGGGGAAAAAAACTGCTTCTTAAAATCCGAAAAATACAGTACATCAATATAGGCTAATTTAATTAAAACCTCAATAATTAATTAAATGAAATAAGAAAGGAAGCAAAAACATTTCTGAAGTCCCTCCATCTGCTGGATCCTACAGGACAAACTATACAGTAATCAGATTGTTCTCCCACCGGTTCATTCCCCTGATATCTTTATAGAACCATGCCATATAGATAACACAGCATGAAGGGGCTCGGTGAAGGCGACAGTGAAGGTGTGTAAGTGTCTGATGGGGTCACACAGGGCATAAAAGGACAGCTGCCCAACCTCATAATCCTGATAGATCCTGAACCTATTACTAGAGATCTGGTGAGGTAACGAGATCACTTTACCGTCATGTCTGACTGAACACTGATTATTATACACCTTCCCTCCACATAAACTCCAGGATTTGTCATTATTTCCAATGTATGACTGATCTCCCCTCCTGTCTATACTGGGATAACACATCCCCACACTCCACTGACCTGATCCACTGATCTCCACATCCCAGTAATGTCGTCCTGAGGTAAATCCCCTCCTGCTCATCACCTGATAATCCTGAAATCTACTATCTGTTTTTGAATGATTCTGTGTTTCCCATGTCCAGGTCGCAGTTTTCAGGTCATCTGATATAAGAAGATTATTAGCAGCTGTGTCAACATCAAGTAATATGTCTGCAAGATCCTCTCCACAGAGGGTCACATTTACACCCCTTAATAGATTAGATAATGTGTGTGATATGTGTGAGATCAGCTCCACACCCAGATCACCTCCATCATGTCTCCCTGTGCCCTCAGCACCTCCATTATGTCCTCCTGTGTCCTCATTACCTCCATCATGTCCTCTTGTGTCCTCATCACCTCCATCATGTCCCCTGTGACCTCATAACCTCCATCATGTCCTCCTGTGTCCTCATCACCTCCATCATGTCCTCTTGTGTCCTCATCACCTCCATCATGTCCCCCTGTGTCCTCATCACCTCCATCATGTCCTCCTTTGACCTCATCACCTCCATCATGTCCTCCTGTTTCCTCATCACCTCCATCATGTCCTCTTGTGTCCTCATCACCTTCCTCCTCCTCAGGATCACACAAGTCACCGGTGTCCGGATCCTGTAAGACAGTCAGTGGATCCGTCATGTTACACAGCTCCTCAATGTGCCTCATCCTCCTGGACAGCTCGTCCTTCTTTATCTCCAGCTTCTGGATCACATCAGACAGTGGCAGTGACATCTTCTCTTCCCTCCTGGAGATGTCACTCAGGATCTTCTTCTCCACGTCGTCCACCCGTCTCCTGATGTCTATAAACAGGGCAGTGACTTTTTCGGCTTCTCCAGATGCTTTTTCTTGAGATTTTCTCCTGTCCTCCTTCAGACTCTGGACTTTTACCTCAATCATCTTTTGCTTTGTGATCAGTTTCTGGAGGGCATTTCTCATGTTCTTCTTCTTCCTCTCAGAGGCCTCATCCAACTTCTCCACCCGGTGTCCCTGATGTTCTCCATCCAAACTGCAGGACGCACAGATACAGACAGCATCCTTCTTACAATAATACTTTAAAAGTCCTTTATGGAGAGAACATTTCCACTTCTCCAGAGAAGTGCTGGGATCAGTCAGGACGTGTTCTGGTCCTTTACTGTGAATTCTCAGGTGATCATCACACATAGAAGCCTCACACAGCAGACAGGATCTAACAGCAGGTACAGGAGAGTGAATACAGTAAGTGCAGCAGATCCCGGTGATCTCCTCCTGATGTGACTGAGAAGACCGGAAACGTTCTGCTACATTACGTAGAGCTATGTTCCTCTGTAGTGGAGGATCCTTTCGAAATATTGCTCTACATTCAGGACAGGGATACTCTCCATACCCGCCGTCTATATCCGGCATACGATAGACACAGTCCCGGCAGAAATTGTGTCCACATCTCAGGGTTACTGGATCGGTATAAATGTCCCTACAGATGGAGCAGAGCAGCTCGTCTTTCAGATCAGCAGACGCCATGGCTTCCGGGTTCACAAGAAAGCAAACAAACTGAGTTATTGGTCAAATTCCAGTGAATGTGACGCTGCACATCCCGTGGCTGAGAGCTGTTAACCCTGTGCTCTGATCAATGGGAACACGTCTACACTCATAGTGAACAACGTTAATTTCTCATGGTTTAAACTATTCCCATTCTATAAAATTGTAAGTTCCTGTGGATCAAAACATCATTCGCTTCTTGATGTTCGCCATCATTGTAGTTAATGTTTACTTTCCTGATCTCCCTATTGTGCAATCCTGATCGCCTAGACTTAGTGTACTTGTTCTTGTCTCCCTTATCATCATGTAAAGCGTCATGGAACCTAATGGCGCTATATAAATAAATAATAATAATAATACTGTAATGTATAAATGTGTTATGAATTATCATACTGTATATAATGAATTCTATGTGGTTTATATCACATTTATTTTTTTTAGATGGATAGGAAATCAGCATTTCTGTCATTCGATTGTGCAACAGGGTCACATAATAGTGGTGTAAAACATTTCCATTACAGTTCAGCAAATGTAGCTTCTGTGAATTGACTTCTTATTATTATTGTTTAAAAATATGCAATCACGATTCGAGATGATTGAACCTTTAGAGGTTTGTGTTCGGTTTGGTTTACCGAATCTCAATATGTTCGCCAAATAGTGGCATACTGTACTGGGTTCAACATAGATTGTCACCAGTGATAACTCTCTCTCCAACACAAGACCGTCGATCCTCCGTATGACGTCAGATGTGTCCCTGATATAGGAGGGCAAGGTCTCCACTAAGGGATGTAGATAATATTCAACAAATGTACAGACCATTTCACATAGTCCCCCCATGTCAAAGACAATTGGACATCCCATAGGATTTGAGGGTTTCTTCTGAATTCTCCTTGGAAATGAGTAACCTGGATACATCCCTACAGGATCAGATTATAGTGCCCTTAGGGTACTGACACACACCCAGGGCTGTGGGGTACTCGGCTCTCGGGCTCTCTCCTCAGTCCGGGAAGTCACGGGTGGCCATCCCGAGGCCGTGGCCCTGGGGGTCAACTGAAAAGGGGGGCGTTGTTATTTACAGGGGATTATTTACAAGTTGTCTTTGTCGTGACGCCACCTGCTGAGTCTGGTGATGGTCACCAGCGCCGCCACAGTTCTCCGGTGGTCAATGGGATTGCGGCTTGGATGGAATAGTCCCCGCAGGCGAGACTGGACCACTGGGGCAGTAATGCGGTACACAAGCAGTCTATAATTGAAAATGATGCAGCAGAGTCAAAGCTTCACTTCACCGGGTAACTTTACTTGAACGTTCTTTCAGCTTACAGTTCAACAGTTCATTAGATGGAATCTGGCAAATGCTCTGGGCTGCAATTAGGATTTCTGGCTTGAGATGGTACCCTCCTTTATGTTCCTTCCTTTTCCTTCTATTATGTTCCTAGTGTGAAGCCTAATCTCTTGTAGATAATCTGGCCTCCTGCTGCTTGTTCTGTCTCCTCTCCCTTTTGTACCTGTTGGGTTAACCTTCTATTGAATGCTGCAGCTGTAACTGCGCTTCTGGTTTCCCTCTTGTGGGACCTTTGGGAGTCAGGGCCGTATTTATAATATCCCTGTTTAGCGGATTTTCTATGAGACTTGGAGTACTCACAGGTGCGGGCTCCGGTACCCACGTTTCTTCCTATGGGGCAAACTCTATCCGTTACTCATTTCCCACTCAAGTTAACTCTGCAATCCTGAGCTTCCTTGCTTTCTTCATTACTTGTTTGGGATCTGTGCTCTTTCAGGGCCTCTCAGCCGAGATGGCCCCCTTGGTTCCCTGCAGGCTGGCTGCCTGCTCCCTCCTCACTCCTACTCACTTACCGACTTACTACTTAACTAACTGACTGACTGAGCTCTCCGGTTCCCTCTAGAGGTCGCTAAGACCCTCCCAGGTTCCTCCCACCACTGTCCTAGTGTGTGAGTGCAGCTCTAGGGCTCCATCTTGTGACCATTGTCCCAATTGCAGTGGAGTACTACACCGCTTTTCTGGGTGCAGTACTCCTATTGTGGCACTTACGTAGTGGGGCGCCACAGTACCGTTACACGTCGCAACATTGCATGCAATTTCACTTGCAACTTGCTGGTTGCAGTGAAATCATAGACACATTGTTCTATTTTGTTGCCGTGTACAAATGGAACAATGTGTCCATGATTTCACTGCAACCAGCAAGTTGCAAGTGAAATTACATGCAATGTTGCGACGTGTAACGGTACCCTTAGAGTTTATATTGACGCACAACTATTTTGTTTTCGGAGATCAGTTCTACTTCCAGTAATGCGGCTCTGTGATGGAGGTGGCCTCCAAGCCCTCATACACCAACCTCTTCTAAGGCTTCTGGGAGAAGGAGGTGTTTGGCGATGGAATGCTTGTTTCCTCCAATGCGCAGTTCTGGCTTCGATACATCGATAATGTATTTGTGATCTGGGGTGAAATCATCCCCGAACTTTATCTTTTTCCATTCTTTTTGAATGTAAACAACTTTAACATTAGACTTACTTATAAACACCATCATACTGAGGTTGATTACCAGGACATTAAGATATATGCATCCCTGGATTGTCAAATTCAGACTGATATTTTCAGGAAAAAGAATTGAGATTGGGAATTGACTCCTTGTATAACCCCAATACAGTGCGCCATACCTATATTGGGTATACATGTGAAGGCATACAGTTTCTGTAAATAAGATGATATTGTTATTCTTTGTGGGCAAGCATTGTACAGACCTGTTAGTACCTGTGACATTGATGTACATTATGGTTATTGTGGTGCATTGTACATTGAATAAGCTATCTTGTCTATTAGTGCTACAACCATCTATGCATCAAAACATGCTATGTCAGGGGCTCCCCCACATCTATTTCTATCTCTGTCTTTTATCACAATTTTTGATATATAATTAATAAAGTGTTTTTAAATTGCAATATACTCCAATTTGTTTCTTCTGTTCTTTTGAGTTTATGTCTGGAGATTGTGCAAATCGCCCTGAATGTGATATCTACCAGCAGGGGCTAATATTTGTAAAATGCTGTATATGGATTATGTATTCATATGATATTTTCAGAAAACAGATGTCTGTGAATGCGTTGCTGCATGCAATAGGACAATTTTTGCATCTTAAACGCGTATGCTCTACCAGCCTCTCCTTTGAGAAAAAAGCCACTGACCTAAAAGAACGGTTTAAAACTAGGGTGTATAGTAGTAGATCTATATAAATTGGATACCAATGTGTGAAGTGTGTTCCTCGACATGACTTGTCTACAAAGACAAAGACTGACTCCAATTATACGCCAACAACAACTCGCTTTATCTCTACATACAGTGATCAGTGGGAAGAAATTTGTGATGTCCTCAAGACTGATCAAAGCCTTAGTAAGTTTTTTTTACCTGAACCCTTGATGACAGCAAGAAGAAGCAAAAACCTTAAAGACTGGCTGATACACAGTCACTACTTAAGAAAGACAGTCTTCGCTTTTGATATTGGACATCTTAAATGGGGCTCCTATTTGTGTGGTTTGTGTGTTGCGTGCAACATTCTGCGCTCTACCAGTTTTACCTCACCTGATGGTAAAAAAGGAATATCACATTACATTTCCTGTACTCGCTGGATCATATATTACAGTTCATGTGACTGTAATCACATTTATATTGGCCTGACTTTGAGGGAGGTTAGAAAAAAGGACAAGGGAGCATGCAAGGGATATTTTTGATATTTTATCAAATCCCTCAGAACGCTCCTTCAACACTTAAACCCCTTCCCGACCCGTGACGCAGCATATGTGGATGTGTGCATGCGTGGATGTGAGTGTGCGTGGATGTGTGCGTGCGTGGATGTGAGTGTGCGTGGATGTGCGCGTGCGTGGATGTGAGTGTGCGTGGATGTGAGTGTGCGTGGATGTGAGCGTGCGTGGATGTGTGAGTGCGTGGATGTGTTTGTGCATGGATGTGAGCGTGCATGTGAGCGTGCCTGGATGTGTGCGTGCCTGGATGTGAGCGTGTCTGGATGTGAGCATGCCTGGATGTGAGCGTGCCTGGATGTGAGCGTGCCTGGATGTGAGCATGCCTTGAT